>JACWBX010003070.1:0-19055 GCA_014622435.1 Polypedilum pembai
AATTTTGTTGTAAGGTCTGAGCTTACAACAACGTTGTAAAATTTTCCATACAAATTTACTATGCGTTGTAAAAATTTTTCTTTGAGTGTAGAATACGATGAAAATTGAATATTTTGAGTCTGATTCAGTGCATGCCGGTCAATGACAGTACGTAGTGGTCCGGCAAGATGTTGAACAAAAAGTTGCCAAACGTCATGAAACATAAAGAAAACATGACAGAAGTGATTTTCAAGACATAACACCTTAGTGCATGCACTCCAGACACTAGAGCATGATCTTTAGAAATTTTTCCCAACATAGATGTAAAACAAATAGTTTAAAATGTTTCAAAGTACAAATTGAATTAGCACCTAAAACTTTTTGTATTAGTATCAATCTTGTTCCATTCTGATGAACAACATTATTGATAAACTTGTCACCAACATTTTTTTAAACACTTTTAAAATATTGAATACTTTACAAAATTCTTTAAAACTTAAATTTGTTTTTAAAACTTTATAATAAATTGAAAGTTAATTTACAGAAACAAGCTCAATAATATCGTAATTTGTTAAGAAATACATATTTATGGTGTCGAAAATGAGCTAAAATACACAAATCAGCAACATAAGAATTTAATTTTGTCAAATAAATTTTTGTGTTTCAATGTTTATTTTGTTTTTGCTATCAACAGTTCTTTCCTTAATTTAATAAATTTTTATTATAGAGTTCTCACCCCTAGGTTAAAATTTTAAAGTTTTTTTTAAAATTCCTTCAAATTTCCCTAACACAAACATTTTTTTCCCTTTCATAATATATAAACAAAAATTCCACAACTCTTATCAATTAAATTGCATCAAATTCACAATCTCATATTTTCATTTCTATATAAAATAATCAACATTTGCTTTCAAAGCATTCACAATTATTTCAATCATTTAATTAATCTCAGTCATAGCCAGAATGAGAATTAAGGAAATATTTTTTATTTTATTCATCACATTTTGTGTCAATCAAGTTTTAACACGTTCAACTCACGTGTCTGATGAAAAAAATTTAGAAAAAAGTGCGACTGAATTAGCTACTGGTGATGATATTGAGGTGAGTATAGAAGTGAAACTTTTTTAAGTTAAATTAGAATTTGCTTAAGAGTTGTAAAATTAAGCAGAATTGAAATCAAAAATAATTTAAAAATTTAACAAAATGAACAAAAAAATCTAAATTTTTTAGTAATTTCATTAAGTCAATGAATTCCAATGTTTACTCTGTTGTAGCTATCGAAAATTGTTTCCCTTTGAATATTTCTGTATCAAATATTACGAGGAGACAGACACTGGGGAAAAAAGGGCAAATGAGCAAAATTTTTGCGCCATTTTCATACAAAAAATGCCCCAGTGTCCATCGCCTCGAGATATTATTTTTATTTAGTTCATTCGTCTGTTTTTCTTCTTCAAGAACTTCTCAAAAGTACATGTTGCTTCATGATGATGAGACAGTGAATTCTGATCGAATAAAAGCTTCAAAGCAGGCTAAATTAAATCAATCACTGCTTCTGCTTACTTAATAGAAATTAAATCAGGTTTTCTAAATATATGAAATACTTTTCACTAGGCCACAAAAATTATTTTTTATCATTTTTTGCTTTTTTTTAAATAGAAAAGCAAAACTGAGTAGTAATTGAAAAATGTTTTTATGTTTGAAAAGTATTAAAAATTATTTTGATAGAATTCATATCCTTTGGTAATATCAAAATAGACCTTTAGGTTTTCAAAATTTTTATGAACTCAAGTAAACCTTATGGGTTAAAAAAATTCTTTTAAATATTTTCCCATTGATCGTTTTTCTCTCTTAATTTGAATTACTTGCATTTTTGACAATATTTGTGTCTTCTGAATATTTTCATTTTTCAAAACCATTTTTTCCCCTTTTAAAGCAAACAAATGAGTTAACAAGAAGCAAAAGAGATGCTGATGATGACGAAGACGAGTCAGATGATGATGAAAACGATGATGATGACGAAGAAGACGATGATGGTGAAGAATCAGATGACAATGAGCTAAATGATGGCAATAAAAAGAATAAAAAGAAGAAGAAGAAAACTAAAAAACATGAACCAAGTCCTGATGTTGACAATCCAAAAGGTGATAAAAAGAAATTCGAAAGAGGTGACAAAAAGAAGCCAAGTAAGAAATGCAAAAAATGTAAACCATGCAAGCCAGCAAGATATGAGCCATGCATCTTAAGAGGCGGCTCAGCAGGACTAGTTCCAAGACCAAAACCAAAACCTAAACCAAGACCTTCAGCAGCTCCAAAACCAGTCGTTACAAGACCTTCACCACCGAAAATTCCTTCAGGCACATCAAATATCTGCAATGTTTGTCAACCAAAGCCTGTTTCATTTGTGCCACTTCCAGCACAATCACCAGTTCAACCACAAAGACCGCACATTAAAGTCGATGTTGAAGTCAATGATGAAGATGATGAAAGTGATGAACATGAAGAAAATGAACAAGCACCAGATTCAGATGAAGATCAAGATGATATTTATATCAATATTGTAACAACTGGTGGAGATCGTGGCGGAGTTGGAAAACCAAAAATGAAATTTTGTGATCAACTTACTGATGGAGCTTTAAATGATGAAAGCGATGAATCAGATGACGAAGGTGATGAATCGGATGACGAAGATGATGTTTCTGATGAGGAAGATAATGATGAAGAAAGTAATGATGATGACGATGATGATGAATAATTTAGTATTTACTTAAATAAAAACCTTTATTTATTTGTTAAAAATTTTAATTAAATAAAAAATGATAAAAGAAAATTGATCGTGTATGTCAAAGTCAGCAAGGCTTTCAGATATATGAAATTGCTAATTTATTTTGAAACTTTGAAAATTAGGTGAAGTCTCACGTTGCTCTTTTTGTACTTTGACTAATTTATTCAAATTAAAAGATCAACAAAAAATAAAAAAGCAAATGAGAGTAGCAAAGAGCGACTTATTGATCTTTTTTGATCGTTTCTTTTATGTGTCCACGCCTGGGAATTTTACGCATAAATTTTGACTTCTTAATATTGAAATTTTATAAATTTCAAGCTTAAAAGCTTTCAAAAGCTCTAAATTTTACACTAAAGCAAAGACTTTCAAATTAATTGACAATTTTTTCCTGTAAGTAATTACTTTGTAATTTAGGTCAATGAGTGCAAAGTGTTCAGCGCTCTACGTTTCACAGTGGAGCAATAGGAAATCTTCATCAGTGCAAAGTGTTAATAATTTGATAATTTTGATAATATTTTTGATTCTTTAATAGAGTTCATATCGTTAATTAAAGTGAACAAGGAGAAATTTTTCGAATTTTGTTACTCTTTTTCTTTCATTTAATAAGAACAAATTTTTAATTCAAACATTTTAAACAATTTTTTATTAATTTTCATCTTGATTTGACTCTTCATCTTCTTCACTTTCAGAAATTTCATCACTTTCATTATTAGGGAAATTTTTCTGATCACAATGACAATCATCAGCAATTGTTTTTTGAATTTTATTTATTTTTAAATGAATATTTACTTGACTCTCTTGTTCCTGTTCTGTTGATTCTCCTTCTTCATCTTCATCATCATAACTTTGTGATTCTTCATTTTCTTCTTCTTCCTCATCTTTGTCTACTTCTTCTTCATGTTCAAATTCTTCACTTTCTTCGACTTTAACTTTCTTCTTTTTCTTTGTTGCTTTTTCTTCAATTTTATTATCATTGCACTGATACATGTTTTTTAATCTTTTAATATCGCCAGGACTCATTTTACTCCTTTGTCCAATGTAATCTAAATATTTTCTATTATGTGGTAAAATTGTTATTCTTCCATTGTTAGAAAAGTAATATGGACCGTAATGCATGATCGACAAGTAATCATATTTTGTGTTAAAGCTTGAACCTTCATTTCGTGAAATTTTGTGAAAATTATGTCGATCATCGTAGTCAATGTTTTGATATAAAATTTGAATGTAATCATCTCGCTGTGTGTGACTGTGCATGTGATAAAAACCAAGTGAGTGAATAATTTCATGAATTGCAACTCCATGCTCTTCTGCGCAATAATTGTCGAGATTTATTATTTGGCGTCCTCCTACTCTGCCTAAATAGAAAGAAAAATAAACAATTATTAAAATACAATGAAATTATCCGCCATAAATTGCAGTTATTTAGTAAATTTTGAAAACCAATGTCTTTTCCATGCGAGTCGACAATGGATACTAAAACTTTAATTGATGGAATATTTGAGCGAATCGAGAACTCTAATGTTAAATTTTTTACAACGAGTCATATTCAAAGCATTATAAGCTCTCAATAGACCAAATTCAATAGCTCTAAATTATCTCTGATAATATACTGATTGACAAAATATACTTTAAGCATGAACTAATTCTTCTTTTATTTTGTAATCGGCAATGTCACTGATAAAATTAGAATCCAAAATGAAAAAAATCACACAAAAACTTTTTTTGCAAAAATAATTTTTTTTTCGCCATTCGCAAGAGTGATCATCTCAGCTCATTTTTATATCGCGTTATATTAAACATTTTCTTTGCTTAGAAATTTTCATATGAAAAAATTGATCTGCAATTTGTTGTGTAATAAAATTAAGAATTATTTTCTAAATAAATGCCCAGCCAATAACTCGTTAATGCGTTCTGTAAAAAACAGAAAGAAATTTAACAATTACCAACGAAGTTACCGGCGCTTGAACAAAAAAGAGGGCGCATTTTTCATAAAATGATCTAAAAAGGCAAAATTAAATTTTGTTTTGCCTTATTGGCCATCTCTTCAATTATTCGCTTGAAGAATTTTTATTTTTTTTTCAAATCAAACAGAAGACTCAAACACTTAGTGAATTAGCAACAATTGGCAGTAGCTAGTAGTAACTGAAAACTTGAAACATTACTAAACTCTATTCAATAAATTTCAATTAATTTCTTTAAAATTAAAATCAATGAAGAATATTTAAAAAAACACTCACCAACATAACTCCAGCATCCATATTCTCTCATAGTAAACATAATAAAATCTCTTTCTCTCTTTCTCTTTTTAAATCTTAAACAACCAGTTTCATATTCGATTATTCGCATCGCATATTTAATATTTTTAATTTGAAAATCACTGTAAACACTTGAATCAATCACATAAGGAATTGTCACAAAACCATTTTTCTTTCTCCATCTTTCATCTTTATCTTTTAATCCAGTTCCACCTCCATCATGTTGCCTCAAATCATCTTCATCATTTTCAATAATTTTAATGTCACCTTCATAAAATTTCCTTGACTCAAGTTGTAAATTATTTTTACGAAGAAATAAAGTCAAATCTTCAGGTTCATCATCATCACGAGGCGATAAATTTGCTTTTGTTGTTGTAATAAATTGATTAAAATTTGTTTTTGTTGCTCTAAATTGTCCAATGACGATGAAGTTGGGAAAACACGTGAGAATGATAAGAAATTTAAAATTCCACCGCATCATCAACTATGAGATGCGATTAATTGAGAAACACAACTGAAAATTTATGTGAGTGAGGGAGAAGATTTTATACTGATTGTTGTTGTTGCTTTGAAGTTTGATGCAATTCAAAAAATATTAATTTTTTTTTCCTAATCCTAACGAGATTTTGTCACTGTCACAACGAATATGTCCTCGATTAATCTAACAAAAATCTCAAACACACTCGTACATCTTCATGTACGTAGGAAGTTTCTGTATGTAGGTAATTTCCTTTGAAGGAAAAAACCCTTTTATGCAGAAAAAAAGTGGATTATAGTAGAGAACATAGACAGGGAAAAATCATGATAGTGATCGATTCCATCAATTGATTGTCAAATTGATTGTTTTGACTATCATGATAGTTTTCATGACTATCGAAAATGCTGATTGTCAACTATCAAGATAGAACTATCAGGTTGATAGTTCAATCTTGATAGTCAAAAGTGATAGATTTTTTCTTTGATAGCCAAGTCAAAAATTTATTGTCACAAATAAGAAAAATAAGTAAAAAAATCGATTTGAAATTCTTTTGAACACTGTCTCTAACGTTTATAAGAGATAAAAAGATATAAAAAACAATTTTATTATAAAAGTTAGCATAAAATAAATTTATTTCTCTTTTATTTACTTCTCACATTAGTTTTAAATACAAAGAAATCGATAAAATTTTGAAATTAACAAATAAAAAAATGTTTTTTAAAGCAAAACTATTAGAAAAGAATGTTTTCGCTGTACTTTTTTGACTATCAAAAGATCAATTGATTGAATTATCATGATAGATTCTATCACTTTTAAAAAACTATCATGTTAGTTGATAGTCAAAAACTATAAAGATAGATTTCTTAACTATCATAAAAACAATCAAAATCTATCAAGATTGAACTATCATGATAGTTCATGACTATCACGACCATCAACTATCATCTTAACTATCTTTTCCCTGTCTCTACTAGAGAAATTCAAAAAGAAGCAGATTTGTTCACATAAAGAGCTGCTCTTTAAGTACAGAATAAAAGCAGATTAGATTTGTAGAGTCAAAGGCAGACTAAGTTACAAAATTTTTCTCGCCATGTGCACAGTATTCAAGCAATTTAAAAAATTTATTATGCAAAAAATGGAAAATATTTGTTATTGTACACTTTGAAACATTTTTGATTAAACTTTTTTTGAATGCAGTTATAAAACTAAAACATATTGACTGCATATTTCAGTCTAATTCTCTAAGCAATGATTGCATGGAAAACTGACAATGGTCGCTATAAATTGAATTTAAGCTCTGTTATGGAACGATCCGAACATTTTTAATGCAATTGCTATAAAGAATTGAAGATTTTATGAAATATGTAACGTAACGTAATATTTTGAATTTTATAAAAGAAATTCCCCTGAAAAACTGTTATAATTTCTTTCTTTCTTTTTGTTGTAACAAGTCCACGAGGTCCGACGATAAAAATGTAAGATAATTATTTTAAAGGCTATATGTTACTTAGCGGCAGTAGCGAGTAACAGTGCGCTATTGATTGACGAGAGGTGGTGACTTTTTATTATCCCGAAATCCCCTAAATGAAACACTATTTTGCTTCTTGATAAATTATTTCAATTTATTTTAAATCAACGTGTAAATGACTATTGACAGGGATTTTGATTGGGATATAAAATCCTGTTGAGATGAATATAATATTATTATATTTCTAGCTAATGACTTAATTCTAAACTTACAATCGTATTTCTACTCTCAATCAGTTCTGCCTTCGGCCAGTGTTCGACTTCAACTGACTACAATTTACTACAACTAACTACAACTGACTGGCCGAAAGTGTAATGCCTAAAGTGGGCATTATTAGAATTTAAATCAGAAAAAATTAACTGTGAACAACAGCTATAGAGCCATAATTAATTTATGTATTTGTAGAAAAGCCGACATACTTTTCCTCTACTCTACCCAATCTCAATTATCTTGTATAAAATACTTGATTAAGCAGAAATAAAACATTTTTTTGAAATCGATTTGAAGAGTCGAGCGAGTTTGCTATTATTTTGTTATTGGCTTGCTTACAAACTCAATGAAATATGTTCTTTGAATGCTATTTCAATCTCTTCATAATTTAATCTCAACTAAGCTCAACTAATCTCAGTTTTTATTTCACAAACAAATTAAAATATTCCAACGTATTTTCCAATATTTATTTTGCTATTAAAAAATCCTCAATGATTTCATCTCATTCATCACAAAAATTGCATCAGATTTTTCTTATCTCTCAATTAATTTAATGAAAAGTTTGTTTAAAGAAATTTTACTCAAGCTCATTGATAGTCATGTATTTTACAAGGTTAAAAATTTTTCTTTTAATTGCAATTGTTTTAGTTACAAGATGTTCAGCTAAAAGTCGTTATTGTGTGAATAGCTTTTGTAATAAAATAAGTGAAGAAAACAATGAAGAAGAAGAAGAAGAAGAAGAAGAAGAAACTGAAAGTGAAGAAGATGAAGATGAAAATGGTAAGGAAAAATTTAAAAAAATTTTCAATTCATTCAACATTTTTAAATTTAGAAGAGAGTGATGAAGACGAAACTGATGAAGATGAAGAAACTCGACAATCGATAGCAAGCAAATATAGAGGCGGCCGACTTGAAGCTTCACAATATGAAGATTTTTATGACGTTGAATTAAGTGATGATTTGACAAGTAGTGAATTTAATGATGGTCAAGGAGGAACTGGAGTCCTTGATGAATCCAAAAGATGGACTAAAAGAGGCACAAAAGTTATTGTTCCTTACACAATTGAAATTTCAAGTTTATTGAACACACAAAAGTCAAAAATTTCTGCTGCTATTCATGAAATTGAATCAAAAACTTGTGTCAAATTTGTTAATCGAAATTTCGAGGAAAATTATATCACTTTTAGATCTTCATCAGGTAAGAAATTAAAAATTTTTATACTTTTTAGATAAAAACAAGGCGCAACATAAAATTGGAAATTTTCTAACCTATCACACCTTTATAATGCAAATTTTATACTACACAAGTGTGTGAGGATTGTAAACAATGTTTAATGCTATGATACACACGTGGTCTGGCTTAATTCAGCACTTTTAAGTAATTGTGACATTTCTCACACAGTTATATATTACTAAATTGAAAAATTTTCTATAGTGTCTAACGTGAACTCAGATCTTTCATCCCTTTCGTTTTATATTTTATCTAACTATACAATTAATAATTTCATAGGAAAACGTTGCAGCAGTGTTGTAGGAATGCATGGAGGTCAACAATTTATTAATCTTGAAAAAGATTTAGAATGTGGAAATGTCAAAGGAACAATTATGCATGAAATTTTACACGCTCTTGGTTTTCATCATATGCACACACATTCGCAGGTAAAATTACAGTTTTTAAATAGACGGTCTATGTCTGCTCGTTTATAAAGATCTATGCACAAATTGTGTTTATATAGACGAAAACATAGACATAGATGTCTATGAATAAAAATTTTAGTTAAAATAATTAAAAAAGTTTAAGAATTAAGCCAGGAGGTTTCAACTAAAAAAATTGACGGTTATTTTATTCAAAATTTCAATTTAAGCTAGCGCATTTCGCTAAAAAAACATTTAAATTTCTTTTAAGAAAATGCGCTTAAATTTATATTTTATTGTTTTTACTGCTTTAAATTTGATTGTTTTAGCATTTCTAGACTTTATATGTATTTTTCTCAGAAATTACAATTTTTGTAACGAGTTTTTTAACGGAAAATTAAGGGAAATAACGGTCAGTTGAGAGTCCTTGGGAATTAATTAAACTTCATAATTTTTGTCACATTAAGTTCTTTTTTCATTAATTTAATTAGTCTTGAGGATTATTGACATTTTTTTGATGAAATTTTAAAACCTTAAAAATCATCGCAAACAAAGATTTCTAAATTTTTAATTATTTTATTCACAGCGTGATAAATACATAAAATTTTATGAAAAAAACATTGATAACTTCCTAAACAATCGAAATTATTTCCTCAATGATGCAAAAAAAGTTTCAAGTTTCAACACAAAATATGATTTTTTTTCAATCATGCATTATCCACCATATAATAGAGAAGGCAAAAGAATTATCAAACCAAAAGAAGATTACATGTTTTACGACAAATATATGGGACAAAGAAAAGTTCTCAGCGATGGTGACATCACAAGAGTAAACAACATGTACAGCTGTAGTGAAATTGGCAATTCGAAAAAAATTCAAAATTCTGACATTCGACAAAAACCTATTGAAAGGACAAAAAATGTAGAACAAAATAATGGAAAAGGAATTTATTTTGAGAAAAAAGAACACACAATTTTTCATCAATATACAAGACAAAATAATGGACCTTTGAGACCTTTTCCTTTTAATGATGATGAAAATGATGACGATGAAGAAGAAGAGGAAGAAGAAGAATCAGAAGAAAAAAAATCAGATGATGAGGAAGAAGATGAAGACGATGAAAGTGATGAAGAATAAAAGAAATTATTTTCTCAAATAAAAGTCAGAGCCTGAAGTCAACTAAATTTAGTCGACTTCGGGCTCTGATAAA
Organism: Polypedilum pembai; assembly: GCA_014622435.1. NCBI lineage: Eukaryota > Metazoa > Arthropoda > Insecta > Diptera > Chironomidae > Polypedilum > Polypedilum pembai. The sequence goes on from JACWBX010003070.1 coordinate 10,079, forward strand.
AGTTCAGTCCATACATAGAAAATGAAGCGTTTTTTAGTAACGTTTGGTGATTTTTACGATTTTTAGCGTATTTTTCTTCATATAAAGAAAAAAGACGATTTTGTCCACATTTTGTCCGTCTGTCACCGCTTCTAATCTTTCCAAGAACACTTTTTTCCAAACTTATTGCGTGAGTCTATTCTTTTTGGCTATAAGACCTGAAGAACGGAATTTTTTTTCCCTAGGCCAATGACCGGCCTTCATGGTCATCATGATCAAAAAAATTTCTTTCGCTAAAAAGTTTCAAAATCTCTTGAAACGCAAAAAAAATGTTAAAAACTCTGTAGTTTGTATCAAATGCTGATCTGCAACGAGAAAAAGCACTCCTTACACGTCTCTGACGGCTAATATTACTGATTTACTCTGTTCATTTCATAAATTATTTTTTAGTTATGTGAAGTACTAGCTTAAATTTTACCTGGAAAACTGGAAAATATTTAAAACTATTGAAAATTTATTCAAATTTATTTACAACAACAAGCCATAAAAGTTCTATTATAAATGTAAGCAGTTAAAAATTTACCATCTTGGCAATAACCAAAGCAATCATTTAACATTCCAGGAGGATTTAAAACTGTTCCATCTGAATCAAAAATACAAAGTTCAACTATTATCATATATCCAGCTTCAAGTGGTTGACCAGACGTTTCACTTTCACTCTCTTCTGTTGTTTCAGGAATTTCTGTAGTTGTGCTTCTGCTTATCTTTGTCCTTCGTGTTGATCTTTCTCCTTTTATATCTATAACAGGAGTTGTTGGTCGCAATGCAACTCTTGATTGCCAAATTTCAATCCAATTTGGATTTTCACGAATATTTGATGAAATTTGAACATTAAGAAAATTTAAAATGCTCACTGAAAATTTTATTTTTTAAAACTTTTAAATGCTTTTTAAAATTCTTTTTATTACTCACAAAATAAGAAAATTACAGAAATTTTTGTCATAATTTCTCAACTTCTTTTTAACTCAACAAATTTCTATTAAATGTTAGTTGAATTAATTTTTAATTTACTTTTTTATACATGACGGAAGGGAAAATTATTTGTTTATAAAATTTGATAATTAAAAATTATTCAATCACGACATGCTGATTGAAAATTTTCTGTCCAGGGTTAACAACGAAATTGAGGTCAGTTGAGGAAACTTAAGAATTCTTGAAAGTTTTCACACTTTTTTTTCTTTCTTCGTCTAGTGATAAATTAATCTGAACAAAAAGCCAATTTTAGATTTAAAATTGAAAGATGGTTCTCGACCGTCAAATTTAATTGTCGCTTTGCAAGGCAACTTAGAACTGTAATTTCAAATTGTAAGAGTTGTACCGTGTCGTTCGAGTTCTCAATTGAGGTAGGAGAAATTTTTTTTTGTTTGTTGAAGCCTAGCACTACTTAAACATCAAAGCAGGTGGTGAAAGTGGCAAAAAAATGTATCGTCATTATGTCTTTCTACTTAGATGAAATATTTGTGTCAATCCAGAGAAACCGAAAATACGTTACTTGTGTCTTAGATTCCAGCCTGAGGGACACAATCGGGTTCGATTATTTCACAATTTTTAATTAATAGCTCATGGTATTAATTCTTTTCAGAAAGTTCTTTCGAGTACAAGTTCTTGTTCAATTCATTCAATCTTCACAATTCATATTATGTTCATTTTTTCACTACTACTCGCTACAGATTCAAATAAAACAATAAATTAATTTTTTTCATAACGATAATTATGACTTTTCTGGCTAAAACATTACGCTTCCATTCACGCCGTCGACACAATACAGCAGGGTATATTGCTGGCACCGGCATTGACGGCATGAAGACTGGCCGGCATCAGCCGTAATCTCGTTAACTGACTGTCGGTACTTCAGGAGCCCGTCACTGTTGCCAATAAACTACGGCGCTCTAAATTATCTGCCGACAGCCGCCATTACCGGCGCTTTGAAGAACGAAACTCTGGCATCTGCTGTAGTGGCAGCATCGGCAAAATCGGCGATATGTTTTGACGGTCGCCTTAGATGGTCCAGCAACGTAGTGTCAACACTGCTATAAAGTAGAATAAATTTTGTAGCCATTTGGCAAAAGCAGATTTTAGCTATAAAATATGGACCTGTAGCTTAAGAAATTTGATTGAAAGTTTATTGTAGCAGCAAACTGCACCAAATCATTTAAATTTTTATTGTTAAAAATTTTACCACACCTTGATTTCCTCAATTTCAATTTCTAAAAATAAAACTCAGATAAAGAAAAATTAAAATTATCAAAATTTTGATAAATTTTGTTATCATTTTAACCTTCTTAAGTCTAATTTAAAGCGCCACTTGAATTTTTTTGATAAAGCAAAAAATTCTTTCAGTTATTCTCTGCCTTTAAAAGTTGCTACAATGAAAATTTCTTTTCTCTTTTCAATTTTTCTTTTATTAAAATTCTCTTTAGCATTTTATCCAATTAGAAATGATTGGCAATCAATTCTACCAGCACATGAAGCTCCAGAATATAAAAATTTATTAAGAAAACATTTCGGACTTTCTAAATTGCCGACAAAAAGAATTGTGAATGGAAATTTAGCAAGCATTGGACAATTTCCTCATCAGGTTTTGAAATTTATGCAAGCATCAAGTGGTGCATGGTTTTTCTGCGGTAAAATTTTGAAATTTTCAAATTTTTCATAGACTTATAAAATTTTTACTCAAGGTGGCAGCATAATCGGTGCACATTGGGTTCTAACTGCAGCTCATTGTCTTCTTCATCGAATTAATGTTGAAATTTATGCTGGTTTAATTGATCGAGCAGCAGCAGCTGAATATTTTAGTGGAACTTTGCCAAGTTCAGCTTTTAGAATTCATCCTGAATATAATGAAGCATTTTTGGATCATGACATTGCTTTAATTGAAATTATCAGTCCAATTCCTTTAGTTGGAAATGTTCGACAAATTCCGTTACCAAGGAGACAAGATGCTAGCACTTCGGTTGTTGGTTTGCAAGCAACTGGTGACAAAAATTCATGAAAAGTTAATAAAAATATTTTATTGGTGGAAATTTTGTATTTTTAGCTAGTGGATTTGGAGCAACTTTTGCAGGTGAGTAATAAAAGAAATTAAGATTTTCCCATTAATGGTAGTGAAAATAAAGCAAACGAAACTCAAAAAGAAGTTTATGTTGGAAACTGAGCAGGAAAAAAACATGTCCTAGTCCGAGCAAAGTCAAAGCTTGACAAAATAACAACTAAAACTTCTCTAACTAATGAGCTATCGTTGTAACCGAATTCTATTGAATTAAAAAAATTTAATATGCTAAAGCTGAATTTTTCTAAAATCAATGCAAACTCTAATTTTTCCTTTTAGGTGGACCTGGTTCACAATTTTTACGTTATTGGGAACAACCTATAGCACCAGATTCTGTGTAAGTTCAATAACTTTCAATTTATTTTATGCCTGGGCACTCAATGGATTGTGAGAATTGAAAAATTTACCTTTTTTTGTTTTAGTTGTTTGAGTTATTATGCTCCAGGATGGTTTCTACCTGGTACAAATATTTGTATGGATACAAGCAGTGGAAAAGCTATTTGTCAAGGGTAAGAAATAAATATTTGTTATTAAAAAATCAGAGCCCAAAGTAGACCAAAAATTGGTGAAAGTACTCAATTGCAGATTGGTGTACTTTAGCGCATTTTTGGCGCCCAGATCAGTGTTTGTTACAAATAATAACAAAGTAAGCTAATTCGCTTTTAGAAACAGAGACTTTACCTTAAATACAAATGATACAAAAAAGTTGAGTTGTAAAACTACATCTTTAGTTGTCAGCTTTTTAATTTGATTACAACAATAAGGGTTTCTGTGAGTGTATGAAGTCAAAGCAAGTTTTCAGAAGCTTATTAGAATAGAAATTCTAATCGTTTAACCATATTCAACTTTAAAAGAAAAATTCAATCGAAATCAACTTTGCATTTATCAACATTATAAATATGAAAATTTAATGTGTTGTTACACAGGCGGCCTAGATTGCCTGTGATAATATTTACAAAAAAAAAACCGCTATGGAAATTGTAGATGGTGTCTAAATCGTTTTGAAGCGCCGTCTACAATTTTCATAGGGGATTTTTTGTAAACATTATCACAGGCAATCTAGGCCACTTGTGTAACAACATTGGTGTTATTCTCGCATCATTCAACTTTTACAATGATTTAAATATACAAATTCATTCTTTAAAAGCAGATTTTATTTGCGTAAAAATAACGATTAAATGGAATTTGAAATTTAAAAAAGGCGCGAACAAAACGCGTAGTCGCAAAAAATTTTTGTTTACAATTTTGAATATGGAAATTTTAAATCGCAATTTCCCGAATAATGCAATAATTGACAGCTCTCTAACTAAGCAATAAGCCAGTAAATCGATAGCATAAGTCTAACACAAAAATCCGTAAGTCGCTAGCTATTGTAGTTTTCGAGATCTCGCGCCTCACCCGTGAACCAGCCAGCCAGCCGAACAGCCAGCCAAAGTGAATATATAAGCTGCCTTTTTTTCCAAAAATGCGCTAAAAATTTGTACGCTAGTCAACTAAATTTAGTCGATTTAACATAAAATTTTTTAGTCGACTTTAAGCTCTGTAAAAAACTATGTAAAAGATTTTAAAATCCAGGCTTAGAAACTTTAAATCCCAGCAATAGAATAAAGAAAAGAAGATCTGGAATTATGCAGATAAGAAGAAGAATTATGCACATAACTGATTTTTCATTATTCACTTTTTCAAAGAAAAATAAAGTATAATTATGAACCTTAAATGAAAGTCATAAAAATGAACTTTATTTAGCAATCAAATGCAAACAAAATCACAAAAAATTTGATAAAATCTTAAGTAACGAAATTCATTAAAAAGTTAAAATTATCAAACTAAAATATATGAAATTTAATCGCTTGCAATCAATTTCCAAGTCTGTTATGAGCTTTCATGCAAAAGTGTGGATATGAAATTTTTAATTTTTGATTAACTGCTTTGGTGATATTTAAACAATATAAAGAGCTTTGTGTTTAGCTTTTAGTTATTGAAATTTAGAACTGCTAAGAGCATTTTAATGCACTTTAAGCTCAGGCGTAGATACACGTGCTCTTTTTTGCTCTCTGTTGACCTTTCTTGATCTTTTTTTGTTTTTTCTTTGTGTGTCAACACCTGGCTTGAAACATTAAATATTAAAGCATTATTATTCTTTTTTAAAAGTGATTCTGGTGGAGCAATTTCAGTCGAAGTCAATGGCCGTCGAGGTGTTTTCGGTATAGTCAGTTTTGTTGCTGCTGCTGGCTGTGATCTTGGATTTCCTGAAGTATAACAATTTTTATGCTTTCCCGAGTGACAAAAAATAAACTAAACTTTTCGTTTAATTGCTGTGATATAGACGAAAAGCTTATAGCGTACTTTTTAGTTTGCTCGGGTTTTAATTTGAAAACTAAATTATAAAATTATTTCTTTGTAGGTTTATGTAAAAGTGACAGCTTACCTTGATTGGATTCATTGGAACACAATGCTTGTTGAACCATGAAAGTAAAACAAAGATTAATAAAAATTAGAATTCGGCATTATGCAGATAACAAGAAGAATTTTGCGCATAATTCTTCTTCTTATTTGCATAATGCCGGACCCTAATAAAAATTTTCAATCAAATTTTCAATATTTTAAAGCCATTCATTCAAATGTATTTTACCTTTTTTTTTTCAACAAATTTTGAATTTAAAATAAGATTCAGTTCTTGCATGTAAACTTGATTAATATTTTTCAACTTGCATGCAAGTTGACTTAATTTGTTTGTTTGTATTTTATTGAATTCATAATGATTTTGAACCTATCGGTTTTACATCAAAGATAAGATTTCATAAAGCATGGGGGTTATTTTGTAGATATTCAGGCATTACAATAGAGTTGAAGAGGGATTCACGAACACGTTTTTTAAATAGATTAAGCGTACGAATAGATTTAATATTTGGTGGTAAATAATTAAATGCTTTCAATCCACGAACATAAATATTGTTTTCTCCTAGTCTAGTTTGTGCTACTGGACATAAGAAAAAGTTATTATCTCGGGTTTGATATTGATGTCTACCAGCTAGGGGTAATATAGGTACATTATTTTTGATGCTATTGTTAGATATTTTAAAAATATATATATGTGTGAGAAGAAGACTGTGTGTTGAGATAGTCTAAATTGTCTCTAATTGATTAGAGTTATTTTCAATTCGGCTGAAAATTTGTCAAATTTATGTGAAACTCAATGATACTTAAATTTATCAAGTTTTATCTAAATCAAACCAGTTTTGAATGAATTAGAGACAATTTTTGACTAAATCAACTTGCATGCAAGTTGCAAAATAATACTAAACAAGTATTCATGCAAGTACCGAACTCTAATTTTTCACAAAAGTTCTTTGGTTAGAAGTGAAAATTTTACCAGAAAAATCACCCAACAGAATTGTTAAATAAACAGTTAAATCCACAACTGTTCCATAAAATAATTTTTTTCACACTTTGTGATTCAACTAAATATCAGCAATAAAAAATTTTATTTCAAAACTTTTCAAACACTTCAGCAATGAAGTTGTTTTTAAAATTTTTCCTAATTTTTTTCATTTTAAATTTTCCGAATGCACAAAGACTTGCAACTGATGAAGATCGAAAAGATTGCAAATGTGCCATAAGATTTCGAGCTGCTCAGTGTAAAAGTTATAATGAGAGTCTTGCAAAAATTAAATTTTGTTATGTCAAAGCTTATTCAAGAACTGTTTCAACTTTAAATTTTGGTACTGAACTTATGCGCTCAACTGACTCATTATTTGTTCGTTGGATAACTTATTATCGTTATGGAACAATTTATCGTGAAATTTTAGACTCTAAATGGATTGATTGGTGAGGAAAAGTCTTTCAAATTAATTGAAATATTTTTTGGGTTCATCTTTGAAGGCAGACCTGCGCATATATTTGTATAAGTTTCATTCATATTGATTTACTAAAAAGCATCTCAAATTCATTCAAATTTTATTTATTTCAATCAAATTTTTGGCAAATTTATATAAAAGTCAATGATTCTTAAATTTACTAAAAATTTGACTCAAATAAATAAAATTTGAATGAATTTGAATCATTTTTATGTAAGTCAAGATTGTGGATCACTCAGCAGAAAAAATTCTTGAAAATTTCGAAGATTTCAGTAAAATTTTAAGAGAATTATTTAAATAAAAATCTGCAAAAACTGAGAATAATTATAGACGAAAATTTTAGGAAAATTTTCTGCAGAATTCTGTCTGTTTGTGATGCACATCCGTAACTCAACTTGCATGTAACTTCTACAAGTATATGTGCAGGCCTACGTTCAAATCCGAACCTTAAATTCCTCTAAAAATATTTTAATTTAGGTGTGCAACAATGAAAGGTGCTGAATATAATTTATTCATGAAACTTGCTTTAGATAGTGTTCGAAAATCGATTCCAAGTTTGTAAAATTAAATTAATTTACAGGTTCAAGCGTTGAAAAGTAATTTTTAATCTAGATATGTTTCATCCATGTCCATACGGTGGCTTGTTAGAATTTTACAACATCACTTTTGATGTGAAAATTGCAGCAAGTGTTACAATTTTTCCTGAAGGGTAACAAAATTCACTTTTTTTTTGGCTTTTTTATTATTTTCTGAAAACAAAATTTTTAAAGGTATTATAAAATCATAGTCATGATGTCAGACAAGCCTGATAAAAGCATTGTTGATTGGACTTTTTTCTTTGAATCAAAATCACCCATTAAAGAGTCATTTGGTTAAATTTTAACTCCATGATCAAGGAAATTATCAACACGAGTGAATTTCAATCATTAAACCTTTTAAATGTTTGTTTTTATTTCACATTTTTATGAAATTGATCAATTAAAATAATTTTTTGTAATTAAAAATAATTTACTTCAGCATTAAAATGTTAAAAATAATCCGGCATAATTTAAGTGGTTCTTTATTAATTTTTCAGAAGAAATTACGAAAATTTCAATTCTGTAAAATATTCGTCCATTAACCAGCACATAACGTAGGGTTTTTGAAACCATCTAGAAGCAAGTGTTATATATCATTAGAGAGATAAAACTCTTTACTTGACGAATTAAAAAAATGATAAGCCCAAACTTAAGCTACTTTCAAATTTTGATGAAGTTTGCTAAAAATAACAGTAAAACAGTTGTTTTACTGTTATTTTTTCAGATTTGGTTCAGTTTTAGAAAAAATTAAAGCTTTGGCTTTTCACTTGCTTTTAATTCATCAAATAGAGAGTTCTAGCTTTCAAATGACATATAACACTTGCTTCTAGATGATTTCTATAAAAAGTTATAAGTGAAAATAAAATAACAGTAAAAAACAGTTTTCAGAAACCCTAACATAACGGCGAATAGATTTTGAATATTTATCAACGGTCGAGAAAAAGAAAAAAAGATTTAATTAAGTTACTAAGACAATTTTACTTTCTCTTGCTTTTAAGGTTTAGATTTTTATGGGATAAAATGGTTGTTGTGAAAAATATTAAATAAATCATTTAACGAATCTTACAAAATTATAAGAATTTCATTTTTAAAGAGTTTCTAGTAGGCTTTTTACTTTCGGGAATATTCCCGGGAATTCCCGGGAACGGGAATGACTCCATACAAATTCAAACATTTTTGAAAATTTTTGTAGAAATTTTTCAAATTTTTGGTAAATTGAAAATATTTTCATATATTTTCTTAAATAATGAACAAAAATACTATAAAAATTCAAAATCAATCGTTTTTAATGAGATTTACAAAATTTTTTGTAAAAATTTATTTTGCTCTAAAAATAATGAAAATGATAAAATTATCAGTAAAAATTTAGTGAATCATATTAAATATGTAGGGTTCGGAATTATGCAGATAAGAAGAAGAAGTATGCGCATAATTTTCTTCTTCTTATTGATTTT
>JACWBX010003073.1:2305-15185 GCA_014622435.1 Polypedilum pembai
AGCTTTAGGTTCTTCAATGGGCTTGGGTGGTAGAGGTGGTAATCCTTGTTCTTCTCTCTTAATTGCTTCCAAAACTTCATCTGAGCAAACTAGCTCATTACGAGTTTCTTCAGAACACGAAGGAGCTGATCTGTGATGATCACCAACAGCGTGCCCAGAGACATTGAATGCTACTGCTAAAAGCAGTAACAAAACAAAAGCTATTTTTTCCCTCATTAACTTATTTGTTTTTCACTTGTTTTAATTCACTTTCACTAGAGGATTCTTTTTAGGACTGAACTTCTTCACTAGGAAGACTGATTTTATCGATGTCAAAAGTACCGCTTTTATACTCCCAGAATAAACCGAATTGTTGTTGTTGTGGATCCGAAGATGATCCACAGCGGCGTACTAGAGAAATTAACTATAATAGATCACCTATAACAACTGCTTCACTGAACTGTTTTTTACAATATTCGGGTTCATCTGAAAATGTTTATCAAAACCGATCATATCATTTGCTATCAAGACGTTGAATAATATTGATATCAGAAGAAAAATTTTAATTCTCAAAAATTGACAAGTTGGCAAAGTTCGAATTTCTAACTATAAAGAATTAGTTGATTTAGTTATTAATGGAATAAATTTTCAAACAAATTCCTTTTAGAATTCTTCTAGGTTATATTTTTTTATTATAATAAAATTGTTATCTAAATCAAATTTCTTGTATAATACACAAGAATCATGCATCTCAAACCAAATCTACCAAGTTACAAAATAAATTAAAACCATCATAATTAATACATAAAAACAAAATAAGCTTAATTTATCCTGAAAATCATCTTTTCTTTTCATTGTTTCCCAGAAAACACAAAACTCAATAATTTTAATTGTTTAAGAAGTAAATATTTAAACAAAAGTACAAAAGAAAATTTTAAAAAAAAAGTTGCCATGTTAGTAAACTTTGTCTTAGACGAATGCATCTTAAATTTCTCAAAAAATAAAAATTACCTTTTTACAATTCTGTAGCTAAGACGTATCATTTAGAGCCAAATAGTTCTACGCGACAGAATTCAACATGGAAGAGAAAATCTATCTTTACATGACATTTTAAAACATTTCTATTACTGTCAAGCCGAATCATCGTGCACTGATGTGGACTAGCATGATAAAAATAATTAATGTCATTGTGATTTACGCATTAAAAACTTTTCAACGATATTATGAAAAGTGTCAAATTTTAGCACCATTCTTTTATACTTGAAGTTTTTGTATATTATGCAGATCACCTTCACAATTCTTTCTCATCAAAAGTTTAAAAAAGACATTAATTTGAACCGCTAATTATGAATTTTTAAAAGTTTTAGTGTAAAAGTGAAGTCTTGAAACATGATAACTGTTTATATGCATGCAGTCACTAAAAATTAGTTTTCAAATCATATCTTAAACTGAAAGTGTCCATCCGATAAGAGTTTAACGATACGAAATTTCATAAAAGTTAAATTCTAATTTTTATTTCATAAATAATAAATTTCTATATATATATTTCTAATTCATTCAAAGATTTATTTAAAACTTAAATTATTTCATATGTATTTAAAACAGAGTCCACGTCATGAAATTTAATATTCTTAAAAAACAGTTTGATGACTAACAAAAGTGCTTTTATAAAACAATATTATTTACTTATATGGAAAACTCGTCATATATCATGATATTCATATTTACTCATATTTCTTTAAATTTATTGACAAAATCTAATACAAAATAAAACTTTAATACAAATGAAGGCAATAAAAATACTTTTTACTCCATTTGAATGATTGGCTTTCATTTTGTATTTCTTTTGTGCGTCAGAGTTAAACAAACATTTCAAGATCTGTTGAAAAAATGTGACAAAAAATTAAAAATTATTTGTGTTAGATACTGATGAAAATAAGTTTGATAAATTTACTTTTATTGAAATTTCATTGTATTAACTTTTTTTCTTATTTAAAAATTCTTATATTACATTTTATTATTTAAATTAAATTTAATACTGAACAATAAAATAAATTACAAGTGGACGTTAAGTAATAAAGTGTAATTTATAATTTTTTGATTTTTTTTATAAAATATTTTATTATTTTTTGGCAAAATAAAATTTTAGTTTAATGAGACAGCACAGTTATTTGCAAATAAATGATTTTATGGCAAATTGTTTTTGGCGTATATCACAGTCAAGTTTCAGTCCACCGTCTATATAAAAATTTTCTTAGGCAGCGGGTTTTAGGGCGAATTTCGTATAGAAAATTTCTATTAAAGTCCGCCGCTAGTAGATTTAAACTTGATTGTGACAAAATAAAGTTAAAAACAGTGCTAAATATTTCTCAAGGTGCAAAATTTAAAGAAAATAATGTTGAAAAATTTTAGCTTTTTAATATACTTGTTTGGTTCTCTGATCAAATAAAAATCTAAATCAGATGAACTAAACATCAATTTTTATCATATTTTCCTTAACATAACCTGAAATTTAATTTTTTCATTATCATTATTCTCAAACAATTAAGATATTAAAACATTGATGCTCGTGTATCTCTATCAATATTTTTTTGGTAATTTATCAAATGAAACAGAAGGTAAAAATATGCAGACTGTCTGAGAATGTGAATATAGCTTAATTAAATGATGTATTGATAAAAAGATCTGGAAATTTGATAAAACTGATAGCGTAAAGTAAAACGTCATGGATCTTCAAACAATAATCGGTAATGTGTTTAAGAGGTTTCTAGAAAAAATTTTATGATGAAATATTATGAAATACATTGATAAATTAAAAATAATTTAGATTGATGATAAAAGTGAAAAATTCAATAAAATTTTATCATGTTCAATTACTTTAAAATGTATTGTTATTCAAATTTGTAAAAAAAATGATATTTGCTCATCTTTGATGCACAAGGAGTAAACAAAAATATTGTTTTCCTTTGTTTCTATTATTATTTAACGTCCATTTAAAATAAACAACAAAAAGCAATTGCTAAAATTTAATTTATTTTTGTTCAACTTCAATAACAATAATATTTATTCATGAATTGATCGTAAATAAAAAAGGATAAATTTTATTCAATATACATAATTATAAACTTTTCAATGCACTTAACGCTACCTATCGCCACCTTTGACTAGGTTTCACTATTTAATAATCATCTGAAAAACTAATTTATTTTATATCAGATTTAAAATTATAATTCTTTTAATTTATTTAAAAACATATATAATTATTACTGAATTCTAAACAAATTATGAAAATTCTTTAATTTCAGTTTAGTTTTTATAGTATAAATTAAAATAAAATTTATTTCTCTTATTTAGCTCAATTAAAATTGAATAAAACAGAAATTATCATGCCTAAAGTCAAATATAATTCATTGAAGTTCAAGGAAAAGCAATTGAATTGATTTTATTACTGCAAATCAGATTACAAATCAAAAAGTTTACACAATTTTTTAAAAATATTTAAATCGCTTTTCGTTTTTATAAATTTTTACCATTTCCAATTTGTCTTGAACTCATTGAAAATTTAAACACTTTTTTAATTTATTTTATAAAAATTTATCAGAGTTCTAAAAAATTTTTTCAAGAAATTTTATTTATTGCTTACACTTTGAAATTTTTCTCTCAAATACTGTCATAAAGCTTTATTTAGCTAAATTTATCAGTATTAGACGAGTTTTTTAAATTCTAATCTTTGTTAAAGTGTTGAAAACCGAGAACTTAGTCTATGATCTTTCTGTTTTAAGTTCACACTATTTTGCTGAGAAAACACTCGCTTTAAAATAATTTTTATAACATAATTATTCTAATTAACAACAATGTAGTCAGACAATGGTTCAAAAAAGTGTCACTGACGGCTGCTGAGCAATCAAGGTATCAACATTTTGTTTAATATTTCTTTAGAGACTTTTTATATAAATGTAAAAATTGGTAAAATGCAAAAGTGCATAGAGGATTTAGTTCAAATTTTCCCACTTTGTATAACTTTAGTATAAAAACTGTAAAACGAGCCAATGGTGCTAGTTCAATTTATGATGATGCATTTATGTAAATATTATTTTAATAAAATATAATATTCTGTCATGAAGTCGTGAGCTGGTGCAGACTCTATCAAAAATATAACGAAAACAAAAAATAATATTTATTATTCATGTCTATATAAAAAGTTCACCTTAAAAAAGTAGTTTAAATTAAAATTCTATAAAAGTTATTTCTACATTAAATAATTTTTAAATTTTTAATTTCTCATTCAATCCATGTAATAATAGATATAGAAAGTACACGACTACGGATCGGAGTACTTAAGCGCATTTTTGTCGCCACAGATCAGTGTTTGTTAACAGATTACAGAGATAACAGATTCGTTTCTAATCAGAAGCTTCTTTTAAAATAAATTAATTAAAACTGATATTTAAAACTGTTGAGTTCTTTGAACCAATTCAGATTTTCAAATTCATATTGAGGAAGTCTTTCTTGGTCTTTAAACATAATATATTAGGAATTTCATGAAAGAAAATGAGCAGATCAGTGTCCCGTGGGAGATCAGTTAAGCATTCACCAAAAATTTACTTCAAACATGTTTTCTTTGCATTTCATTCCATATGGGAAATTTTCGACCAACATCATGCCGGACCACCTTGACCATCATGCACTGGCCTATGATCGACTATAATATTGGAATTCTATTTTGGACAGCAATTAATGTATTAAGTCTATTGATTTTAATTTTGTATTTTAGCAAAATATATTGAACTGAAAATAACGGTCAAGTCAAATTCAAATTCAAGAAGATGCGAAAAAACGCGTCAACAAAAAATCTTAGTAACCGAAGAAAAAATTTTTTGTTTACAATTTTCAATATGGAAATTTTAAATCGTAATATCTCGAATGATGCAATAAGTGACAGCTTTCTAACTATAAATGCCGCCAATAACTCGATAGCATAAATCAAACACAAAAAACCGCAAGTTTCTAACTATTGTAGTTTTTGAGATCTCGCGCCTCACCAGCCAGCCAGCCAGCCAGCCGAACAGCCAGCCAAAGTGAACTTATAAGCTGCATTTTCTATACAAAAATGCGCTAAAAATATGCTGAAAATCAAAACAAAATAATTTCATAAAGTTCGAAATATGAAAAATTTTAGTCGAATTTCGATAACTTACGTCTCTTACTTTGCAATTTTTACATACTTAAAAAAGTTTTGACCTAGAACATTTTAAAATTGAATTTTAGTTTTTACGTTTTTATTTAAATATGAAAACTCTTTTTGTAGCCTTAAAAATTTATTTAAAATACTAGGTCAGTATCTATCTTGTTACTATAATTATTTATGTGCTATATTTTTAAACTAAATTATAATTTTAAATTTTTTATTATTACTAAAATAATAGCCGTAAATCATGTAACGCAGAGAGAAGAAGACGATTTAAGATTGCGTTACATCCTATAAGAAGTTTTAAAAATCTTTGAAATTTTTATTATGAAGAAGAAATTGAATTGGAAAAGTCAATTGTCATATTTTAAAAATTCCAAATCGAATTATAATTTATAAATTGAACGTCATTAATTATGATTGCATCATTTAAACAAATTGTTCAAGTTTACTCAGTTTGGGTTTTCCCAATGTCAAAATAATATTTTAGTGTCACAATGAGAAGATCGATATTGGCACCAACTGAGTAAACTTGGGTTTTTTCCATCCGATAGAGCTCTTGCTTTTATTCCTGATATACACAATTTTAAAGTTACTAAGAGAGATCTGTTTAATAATTGAAAATTCTCAGTAAAATGTACAAGCTTAAACAAAAAACTTTAAACTTAATTGAATAATAACGTTATCAAGAGCTTTCAAAGTTAAAATTTTAGTGTACGATAAAAGACAATTTGAATGTTTAAAAAAATAAACTCAATGTGAAATTTTTATATTAATAATAACAAAATTGTTTAAAAATCATATTAAAAATATTGAAAAAAAGAAAATAAATGAGTAATCAAAGAAAAATTGATAAAGTTTAAATAGTTTTTAAAGTAATATAAAGTTAATTTAAATAAACTGTAGAAACAAAATTATTTAAATAAAGTTTCATTATTCTTATAAAAATAAGAGTTTAAAATGTTGTTTATTTTAGTTCAATATTTTTACAAACGTTTATGATTGATAAATATAAATTTATGTTTCAGTTATTGTACACTTTGAGCAGTGCACATTTCCTGACTTCTTTCCATTTATCCAGAGTTATTTTGCCGAAAATAGTTGCTCGCCGGTTTAATTAATATCTTAAAATATAATCTTTTTTGTTATTTGTTTTAAAAATTTCCACAAGTTAAACAAAAGTAATTTGAAGTTTTATGCTTTAGTTGTGACTGAGTTATATGAATTTTTACCTTCGTCGTTTTTTTAAAAAATTCAAAACCGAAACTCAATTTGAAAAAAATCACCAGCCAACTAAACCGCAAAACTTCAAACTATTTTTATCTTACTCGTAAAGCGCTATAAAATCAGTAGCAAAAAAGTTTTTCAAAGTATAAAGCTTCGATTTTAAAATATTTATCAAACCGGTAAGTTTTGCCGGAAACAGCTCAGCTTTGATCCATGAAAGCGCTTAAAACTAAACTTTGTTGAAATTATTTTACGCTGAAATTGAAATTTTTTTGAGTTTAAACCTTTCTACATTTATTTAATTTTGTTTAAAATCATTCAATTCGTCTAAAAACTTCAATTTCAAACAGATAAACTTTTTATATTTGATCAAATCATTAGTAAATTTCAATTATAAATAAAAATAATTCAAACTGCTATTAGTAACTGTCTCTTCATTTATATTTATTCAAATGTTTCTTTGTTCTCTTTACGAATTAATTTCAGCTCAGGCTTCATCAGACACAATGTGATTAATTGCTGACATCATTTAAAATTGAGTCAGAGACATTGAAACATGGTTTTTATTTGATCAGTTACTGTCTAGATAATGTCTGACTTTTTTAATTTTATTTTATTAATGTTAAGTAATTTAAATTTAATAAACTTTTACACTTTAGATTTTTATGGTAAATTAAGTTACTTTACATGTAGCTTGATTTACGAGAAATATAGTCAAAAATGCCCAAATTTTACGTTACAAAATAATCTCTTAGTCAAATTTGATCTAATTAATTTCTTAAAAAAAATTTTAAAAGTAGATTTGAATTCGTCAGTTAAAATGTTACAATAGTTTTTACAAGTTTCCGTAATTAAATTTTAACTTTCAATTCTTGTTTGAAAAGTAAACGAAATTTCTAAGTGACACTCTTATGATAAATTAAAGCTTTTTAAAAGGATAATAATAATCTCAAAATCTGATTTGTTTTCAAAGATGTCAAAAAAAACCTTAATCTTAAAGACATTTTTTCTGATCTTAAATTTTGTTTGTTTTCCTCGAAAACTATTGTCAATAAAAAATTTTTCGACAAAAACTCAGTAAAAGTTCAATAAAGAAGTTCAGATACTTTTAAATCAGCTTCCCAACGAGGTATTGCCTCAGATGTCCATTTTATTTTTATTTCTTCTACCTTCTAAAGAGCGATAAATTTCCGAGATTTTGCAATGAACTTGAAATTTTCAAGTTCTGTAATCTTTTGCTGAAAATATGAATGATAGAAGTTTACAGTTTCCTAAGAATAGAGAAATCTGTAAAGGGGAAATTCCTGAAAATATCTCTTGTTCTATCTTTCTTTGTAAAAAGTTCAAATTATTGAGTAATTATTTGGAGTTCTTCTCTCTGACTCTGCAGTATGTTAAGAAAAATAAATTTGTGTAGTCGAAAGTACTTTGATCAATAAATATTTATCTTTTTTATACATTTGAAACTAATGGCTCTTTTGTTTTTTTTTTCAGTAGAATAATCAATATTTTTCTTTGAATATATGAAAACTTTTTATTTTCAATAACAACTTTATTTTAAATATTAAAAATATAATTCTGAGTAAAATGTTTTCTTCCTTTACTTGTCATAACTTGATAAAATTTTTTGAAATCGCAACATATTTTTGCTTACTTGGGGATGAAATTTTTCTATATAAAAGTATAAATAGTGAGAAATATTGATACACAAAACAAAATAATAATTTATTATTATTATTATTTATTGACTTTTCTTTCTTGCAAGGAACAGCGTAAAAAGCTGAAATATTTTGTTATTTATATACAATATTTAATGAGAGTTTTTAGTCTCAGTATAAAATAAGAATTTTGTTTAAAATTAAAAAATAAATTTTTGTATAAGAAATATGAAAAAAAAAAATTTAATAACTTTTGAAAAAGTTCGGATTTTTTGGAGTAAAGCAGTCTACAATAAAATATATAGAAATTCTTCTATCTAAAGAAAAGTTAATTATGGAATAAATTAATATTTTTAATGACAATTAATACATCTTTTGCTTGATACAATACCTGAGAACTCTTTGATTTCATTTTTTTAATCAAATAATTTTATTTCAATCCTTTTATTGAGCTCAAATTAAGTTAAATACAACAGCAATTAGCATGCTTTAACTCAAATATGCTTTATTGAAATCCTAAGTAAAACCATAAAAAACTAATTTTGATTTAGTTCTTACAAATCATAACAAAATATCAAAGAATTATTAGACCTTAACCTGATATGCAAGTATAAACTTTTAAAATATTTTATTAATTAATTTAATAAAAAAATTTTAATTCCTACTTAATACCAATATTAACAGCACAAAATCATAATTAAACAGAAAATAATCACTTAGTTTTGCTATCAGTTAAAACAAAGAGGAAATGAAAGAAAATAATTATTCGTATCTAAGTTTGGTAATGGTGAAAATGAAGTTAATTTACAACCATTATTTTGTTTCATATTTTCGTTGCATGCTTTATTGAAATAAATAAAAAAAATTATAGCAAATAACGGTTAAAAAAGTTTAAAATTTTACGTACGTAATTTTTGAGAATTTCGCAATTTAAGTTTTAAAAACATTTGTAACAAGAGAAAAAATATTGAATCCGTAAGATCATATAGTAATCAAGCATTAATTGATTATTCAATAATTTTTGAATTATTTAACATACGTTCAATTTGAGCACGACGTAAATGAGTTAAAGTTGAGAAAATCTTAAATTTAACAAGCGCTTTTAAGCAACAGGCAAAACAATGACATTCAGTCAAACATCATTACATCAAAGTAAACTTTTTGAAACATTTGCATATAGAGAAAAAAAATTTCATTATTTATTAAAAAATATTTCGAAATTTTTAAATTATTATCGAGCAAAATTAGAATAGAAACTTAAAAGTAATAAAACGTAAAATGACAGGTAGACGAAAGTCAGCAGCAAATGTCGGTACATCATTAGGTGCCGGAAGAAGAGCAAGTTCAATGAATTTCAACATTAAAAATGAAACATTGCGAACTGAATCGCGAGGAACAAAGCCAACATCTAACCCAACAAGTATCAAGGAAGTGCTGACAATTGCCGTGCTACATTTATGCAAGAAAACAGTTTTCTTTGACACAAGGCTAAAGGTTGCTTTGTACCTTCTAGCACTCTTTTTCGTGTCACTCATTGGCGGTGAGTTTATCATTATTTGTGACATTTAAATCACTTATTGGCACAAATTGAACGCTTGACAGCAAATATTAAAACTTCCATAACAATATTATTGCTTTTTTTTGCTTCATTTAAATGATCGTGAGCAATTTAGTATTGAAGAAAAAAAATTTATATGAATAAAATTGAAAAGTGAAAAGAAAAATAGTGTCGTCATAAAACGATCAAAGATATAAATGAAAAATTGATGTGAAAATCAAAAGAATTGCAATTTTTTTATTACCGCGTGTTTTCACAATAAAATGAAATTCATAAGGAAATTTTTAAGTTAAAGTTTGTGAAATGATATTCAAATTAAAGTAACAATTTTTTTAAAGCAATTTTTTAAATTTATTTAATGCTCTTGAAGGTTTTTTGACAGATTATGATGGGAAAATCAGCAGATAATTTCTTTATTTAAAAATTCATTGTTATATCAATGAAAATTTGGCTAAAAAACGCTTTTATTTACTGATTATACAGATGCTGATAGCAAAACTTTCGACATTGGGTTGAAATTTCAAACATTTGTGTCAATAATTAAGTAAAACTAAACAACAAAAAACAATTTGTTTTTGACTTAAATTAAGAAGTTTTTGAAAGTAATGGAGTGAAAATTAAACTCTAAAGATTTATCTTAGGAATAAATAAATTGTAATGAAAAATATGAAATAAAATTTTTGTGAAAAATCGTACTATCGCTATATCAAAAATAGCTGAAAGAAAATGATTTGCTTATTTGAAATTTTTTCCTGTTATTTTCATAACTACACAACAGACGATTACTTAACATCATATATGTGAAGAAAAAGAAAAATCATTTTATAAATTTGTCACATAAACGTGTGTCTCATGGATATTTTGAAAACTTTATTTACTAATATTTTCTTTTGATTTTCAGATTTTATTCCATTTCCAAAAACATACTTTTCACGTTCTGATAATCTTTTCAATGTATTCTTTGTGAAAATTGGTTGGTTCTGGACACTGATTTTTTCAGTTCCATTTCTCTTTTTCACAAGTTCAACATTAAATTTTGGTGATCGTGATCGAGTATTGAAGTATCACTTGCCGCGACTTGCCATAGCAACTTTCTTTTGGTACGCATGGACAAATTTATTCAGTATAATTGAAAACTCTTATGGAAGATGCAACAATAAAATTTATTTCACAAAAAAGACCTGTCTCAATTATGGCGCTTATTGGAAAGGTTTTGATATTTCTGGTCATGTCTTCATTTTGATTTATTCATCTTTGGTGATGATTGAAGAATGCAAACCGATTATTAGTTGGGAAAATATTAAGGAACATTTGAAGATTGAAGAACATAGTCGAAAAGTAAGTTTTTACATGTCTTTTCATTCTTTTAATACAGACTTTGTATATTTCATAAAATTTTTACATTAAATGTAAATCTAACTTCGAAATTTTCTTCCTTTTTTGTCTTATCTAATTTAAAAACATTCTCATTATAATTTTAAATTATTTTTAGGTTCAAGATCCAAATCCATCATCAAATGTTCTAAAAAATCTCGAAAATAAAGAACTTGTAGCGCTCAAAAACATGTATGATAAATACACACCACTCATTCGACTTCTCTTTGTCGCTATAACTCTACTTCAAATACTCTGGGATGTCATGCTAGTTTGCACAATGCTTTATTACCACAGAATGGTTGAGAAAGTTTGTGCTGGAATTATTGCCATCGTTACTTGGTATTTTACTTACCGTTTTTGGTATCCTTCAAAAAATCTCTGGCCTGAAGCTGTTGGAACTTGTAATTTTAAATACCAACAAAAACCAGCATCAACACTGTCAAATGTAAATTTAGCGAGACGAGCTAGTCTTTTAGCAGCAGCCAAACCTTCAACAAGCGCAGCAAAAGTTACTACTGATATACCAAAGTTCATGGGAAATCCAATTTACAAAACAGCAGCACAAAGAAATGAACTCAATATAGAAGTACCACCACCAGGTCCAGGCAAATACGATTTTCAACCACCACCGCCAAAATTTTTATAAACTGTTGAAAAATTTTATACTTTGGTGTTCGGTGTGAAGTTTCATTTAAACAATTGTTGTTAAATTGGGTTAGAAGCGAACAGAAGCTTTTTTTGGTGTTACTCTGATTTTAAGTGTTTTTTCTTGCTTCCTTTTACTGAAAAAGAATATACAAAGAAACATGAAAAAATCAATTAAATTGATGAGAAATAAAAAATTTTATTTATTAAAAAAAATTAATATTGTTGATTTTTCTCTTTTCAGACAAAATTTTTAATAAAAATTATGAAGTTAAATATTCTTTTCTATTAAAGTTTAATTCAAATTTGCACAATGCCAAAGCGACGTTCAAAGAATCTAAAAATGGCATTTGCAAGATCCTGAAGTGCCTTCGACAAGCTCGGAAAGATGTCATTGAAGCTCAATGGTGCTGCATCTACAGTAAAATTGCTTAGAACAGCAAAAGTAACGATTAGAATTGCTAAGGTGATGAAAGAGTTGATTTTGGCCATCTTTAACTGATTTGATTTGTGAACTTGAACTGAATGATTTAATTTAGTCAAAAACAATTGCATTTATACACTGAAAAGAAATTTCAAGTGCATGACTGAATTCTGAAACAGGAAGTTTATCGGAAGTGTAAATATTTTAGTTCTCAAACAAAATTTGATTTGTTATCATCTACATCATGTGTAAATTTTGTCATCATTCAACAAAGTTTTATGAAGTCACACATGTTGCACTTCCGGCAAAATTTTCTTAAAATTTCCTATTTAAAAATTCAATCACGCACTTGAAATTACTTTTTTCTTTTCAGTATATAAATGCAATTGTTTTTGACTAAATTAAATCATTCAGTTCAAGTTCACAAATCAAATCAGTTAAAAATGGCCAAAATCAACTCTTTCATTACCTTAGCAATTCTCATCGTTATTTTTGCTGTTCTAAGCAATTTTACTGTAGATGCAGCACCATTGAGCTTCAATGACATCTTTCCGAGCTTGTCGAAGGCACTTCAGGATCTTGCAAATGCCATTTTTAGATTCTTTGAACGTCGCTTTGGAATTGTGCAGATTTAAATTTAATTAAAAAGTTTTAACTTCAAATAAACTTTTGCTCAAATTTTTTCACAGTTCATTTATAAATTATTCTGAAAAATTGAAAGAAATAAAAAAGATTTTAAATATTTTTTAAATTTTTTATTTTTCTTTTTCATTGATTTTACTTCATTTCTTGTTTATGTTCCTATTATTTACAATTACTTTTCT
>JACWBX010003073.1:16377-31749 GCA_014622435.1 Polypedilum pembai
AAGGCACTTCAGGATCTTGCAAATGCCATTTTTAGATTCTTTGAACGTCGCTTTGGAATTGTGCAGATTTAAATTTAATTAAAAAGTTTTAACTTCAAATAAACTTTTGCTCAAATTTTTTCACAGTTCATTTATAAATTATTCTGAAAAATTGAAAGAAATAAAAAAGATTTTAAATATTTTTTAAATTTTTTATTTTTCTTTTTCATTGATTTTACTTCATTTCTTGTTTATGTTCCTATTATTTACAATTACTTTTCTCATTTCTTCCATTGCTAAAATAACCTTTTCTGTTAAACTTTTATGGACTACAAAATGCAAATTTCCTTTTTATTTTGATGATTTTCATGTTTTTTTCTTTGATATCAAAAAATCATTTTCATGTTTTTATTCTTACTTTTAATTCTAAATTTACAGAGAATTTAAATTTTTTCAACTTTTTACAAAAACAAAAATTTTCATTAATTTCTTATTTGTAATTAAATATTTTTTTTGGATTTAAAAGCAGTTTCTAGCTACTTAAATTTATAAATTTCTTGCTGTTAATTTTTTTTACAAATTAAAAATTGTTGGAATTGTTTGTAAATTATGAAACATCAAATTTGACCATTTTTGAAAACGTATTCTTCAAAACTATTGTGCAGCTTCAATCAGAGTTGTTTAAAGTCAATTTAGTGTTAAACTTCGCAAGACATAAAAGCTCTAATTGAAGTTTTACGCCAACTTCAAGTTGTTCTACAGCCTTTATTAAATCATTTCGTCGGAATGATGACTGAATAATTGCGTGGCTTTATACGTTTTGAAACAGAGCAGCTAAATACAATACTCTTTGCTTCCAAAAGAGAATAATGAGAAGTCGCCTTTACTGCACACATTCAGACACATTATCAATAATTTTTTTGTTGCATAATTTACAAAATTCTTCTCAATTGAAATATCAAGAAAAGTTAAAACATTTTTGAAAATCTTTCTTGATTTTTGTTTTTAAATTAAAAGAAGTAATATATATTTTCAGACAGTATTGAAAATCTGCTTTTTCAGTTAGCAGCCTAAGTTTTCTTGCTAATCTGATAATAACTTAAAAAACATTCAAACAGATCAGTAGTGAAAAAGAATCTGTAAGCAGACAAAGCCTGTTAACAGTTTTTGTCTTTAGCAGATCTGCTCAGAAATATACAAAGCACAAGAAACCTGCTTTAAGAAATAAAATTCAATTTCTATCTTGATTTTAATGTCTCAACATTTTGAAATCTCACTCTGATTTTTTGTTAAATCAATAGTAAAAGAATTTGAAATTTTTACAATTGCTTGTCATATTTTGAAGAAGAAATGAAAATGTCTACATAAAATCACAGAATTTATATAAATTTCAAATGAACTTTTCATCAAACAATTAATAAACTTCTTTTTCCATCATTTTGTTTTCACTACGACAAAAATTTAATAAACAGCATTTAAATTAATATTGCTTGCGTTAATGAGTTAGATAGAGAATAAAATTTAAATGTTTGCAATAAATTAAAGATCAATTTTTTAGTGCCAATTTGATAAATGAGAGAAAATTGCGATTTTAGAGTCAAAAAAGTAAAATTTCTTAAAAGTTGAATTTTCTATTCTATTGCAATTTGTTACTTTTCTACAACATTTGAGTGACTTTTTTTTCTACAAAATATTTCATGTTTATGATTTAATACTTTATTTCTTTCGTTAACCATTTTATTTCCACACAATGATTTAAACTTAGATGACAAGAAAAAACTTTTTATTTCAGTCTATCGAAAAATATATTGTTTATGCATACATTTTAAAGTTTGTGATCAGAAAGTTATCAGAGTCAATTAAAAGTGGCTTTTACCCTGTGTGTGTCTATTATGATTTCTATTGATGTATAGACAAAGAGATAGAGAGAGAATGATTATTTAGATTAAGAAGAAAAGTTGAATAAAAGCTTAAGTCAATAAAACTTTTGTTTTTCTAGTTACAGCGAATTTATTGAGCTACTTTCCAGCACACATGAATGATTTTTATTTCCTTCTTTTTTCGGCACAATTTTCTATTCTATAACTTTTTGATATTTAGTTTTTGTTGTATTCAAGTTTATTGAAAATATTTTCTTGTTTCTTAAATGAGGATTTTAAAGGAAGAAAAATTTTTTGTTTATAATAAATTTAATTGAACTTAATTTTTGAAAAGACTCAAGAATTTAAAAACAAATACAGAACAAAAAATCGAAGGAATGAACGCGATTAAAAAATTTTTGTGACTTTTCATTTAAAATTTTGACACATTTCCATCGTGTTTATTCCCCTGCAAGAAATATTTAATGTTAATACTCAAGTTGAAAATATTTTATTATAGCATTCAAAATTTAGTGCTTTAGATTTAGGCTTTTAAGCACTAAATTTGTTTTTGTTTCCGTATAACAGTTAGGCTTTTTCTCATTAAGAATTCTCATTCTCAATTTTCTCGATTGTCGAGAATAAGAAAAAGCCTAGTAACAATGCTTTTAGAGTAATACTTGTTGTGTCCATCTCTTGTCAGCTTCTTTTATTTAAAAAGTGTTAAACCTTGGAAGTCAAAACAAACATAAAAGACTTCGAAAAATAAATTTGAAAATATTAAAATCTCATATAATCTTTTGTTTGAAAGAATTGATCATTGAATAATTATCAAAATAGTGAAAAAATTAATTTCCTTTTCAAAAATTTTGATTAAATGTTTTTCTTGAAAAAATGTCTTGTAAAAAAGTAGTTCAATAATTTTTATATGTTTCTTTATTTATGGTATCAAAAAGTGATAATAATTTACTTTTCCTTCATTTTTTATTGTTATAAGAATGTACTATTAGGAGGCATTTAAGCTCTAATTTTTTTTTGTATTTTTGTTTCTTGTCAATATGAAGCAAGTGGAATAAATTGATGAGAAGTTTTTAATGAATGACTGATGAAGATAAATAAAAATTCTTTTCTTTGTTTTTTTGACTGAAATTTTAATTAAAATTTCAAGATTTTCAATTGAAATTTAAAAAAAAATTTTTGAGATTTTTTTTTTTCAGAATTCACAGTCGAATTTTTTTATTAAAACTTTTTTTACTATTTTTCTATACACAATTTTCTTGACTTTTTTTTCTTGCTATTTTCTCTCTTAGGCCCTAAAAAACTTCACATTTTAAAGCATTTTCTCTATCAAAAAATAATCAACAATTTGATCAAAAGACTTTTTCACTGCTGATTACTTTTTTTTTACTACAACCGCCACTAAAAAGTTCTTTTCTAATTTTCTTAAATTTTAGAAATTTTTATTTACAAAAAAATGGAAATTTTTATTTTATAGTCACGTGATAATAAAGTATTTTTTTACAATTTTTCACAAATCTTCCCGAGTAACCAAAAAAAAATTACAGCTTTCAGTTTACATGCCGTAGCATGCTAAAAAGAATCAAAACAGAAAACATAACTTATCTATGCTTACTCGGATTTTTCTAGTGTGAAATTTTTTAATTTCTCTTTTTGAATTTTTTGCTGACTTGAACATTTTGAGTTCATTTCACAAAAATTTTATTTCTGTTGTTGTTAATCAATTTTTTGTTGCTCTTTGATTTTATTTACTTTTTTACGACTTGTAATGTTAGCAATTTTCTTTAAAATTATATTTACATGGCACGTAATAAAAAATGAGATTTCAGATTTCATCAATCTAGAACTTTTATTTAAAGTAAAATTTTTGAAGTTTGATGACTTTTCAAAACTTTTCCTTTAAATAAAATTTTTCGTTTCAATTTTCTAAGTTTTTTTTGGGGTTTTTCTTAAAAACTTTTCATTACTTTCTCAAATATTTTTTTTTATTCTGAGGGACTAGTTTTTCTCTCAAACAGTTTTTCCTTTATTTTGATTTCTGTTGTTTTTCCTTTTCTTTCTCTTTTTCTTGTCGCTGTCTTTTGTTTTTCTTTTCACCACCGCCACCATCATTTTCGTGCTGTTTACGTCAGTGTTGCTGTGTTGAGCTCTTTGAGCTTCTTTGGAAGACGATATTTGAGGGATCGTCAGCAAGTTGTGGATATTTGTGAATGCTATGAATGTCAACACCATCATAATGTTCCACCTCCCCATGCTGTATCAGTTCTTCTTTCTCATCCTCAGACCAATTCACACTGCCTTCAGCACCACTTGCCACTGTCTGCTTCTCATTTTCCCACGCTCTATCAACCGCTCTTTTATGTGCATGTTTGAGAATTCTTCGACGCTCGACAATTGGATCAACGCCATATTTTATAATCACAATTGCATCAGTTCCATGAAGTCTAAGCTCTTTACCATTCTCATTTCCATGTTCATTATTTATGTCATGAGTTGTTACATTAAACATTCCACCAAGTCTTCTTAACTCTTCCGTATCATCACGCAATTTAATCACATTGTCTTTGACAAAATAGAAAACATCTTGATTGTGAATATTGAAATGGAGATCGAGGAAGAAGGAATTGTTGAAGACTGATGAAACAACATCTTGAATAACACTATTACTGCTATCAATAACTGAGACAAGTGCTCGATTGCCAAATCTTGAGAAGAGAACGCCTGAGCCGAAAATTGCACTACGATATGCAATGCGAGGTTGTGCAATTGGAAGACTATCGAAAAGAAGTGAACGTGGAACTATCTCGACATTTGAGAATGAATCATCGATCTAGAAATTAAAAGAGAAGAAAGAAAATATTGTTATTTAATATAATTTTAGCAACATTTAATCAGAATTGTTTGGGTGTAGGAAATGTTTTTAAATAATAATAAAGAATAAAATTTTAAAGCTGTAGTCAATGTCACAATATATGGAAACTATTTTAAATTGCAAATTTATTTTTTATATCATCTGGAAGTCTGATTATTACTGTAATTGTATTCTCTTTAGAATTCGACATTTTGTCTGCTCCAAACAAGGCCTGAGAACTCTTTTTTCTTACTATGAATATTTTTTGAGTTCTCAGGCCTTGGCTCCAAATTTTTCAGTAATTTATTTTGAAGATTAAATTGCTTTTTGTTTCTTAAATTTTTCTTAATTATGAAGTTAAAAATTTAATAAAAAATTTTCACCTTATCAATGATACTTGAAAGACCAGAAATAGCGCCAAATTCTGGTGATAATTGTTCAGATTTCACTTTAAACACTGGTATTTGAACAAGATTGTTGACATATTTTGTTGCTTGCATTTTTTCTAAATCATATCCCAAAACTTTCATCCATTGTTCAATGTCAGACATCACTCCAATTGACTGTTGATCATTTCTTTGATCTCTCCATCCGTTGATTGGATCATTATTTCTAAATCTATATGTGAAAACATCAGTTGGCAGTACCATTTGATTAGCAAGTTTTTCCCAATCAGGTGTCATCCATTGGCCAACACTTGGATCATAAAGGCGTGAATTGATATAAACAAGATTCGTGTTTGGATCAATAATACCACCATGATAACCAATTGGAACATAAAATTCTGGATTTGTGTCTTTTATGATCTTTCCAAATGGTGTTCGACGAACTTGTTTTACTACATTTGCATTAATATCAAAAAAGGCGAGTGGTGAGCTATTTTGATCAGATGCAACATAAAAACGTTGATCAGCTGTTTCAACAACGATTAGGTTTGAACGATCATCATAAATGAATCTTAAATTAGAAGAAAGAAAGTTTTATAAATCTCAAAGTTCTTCAAAAAGAATTAAAACTTTTTCAAAGTTCGATTTATTAACCAAAAAGTAAAAAGATAAAATTTCTTACCTGAATGTTCTACCACTTTTTGGTTGATGCATATGTGTAATAAGATGTTTGTGCATCAAATTAGCATAATAAAATTGTGTCATATTGCCTTTGTCATCATACCACATGACCATTCTGTCGAGATCATCATAACAGTACCAACTTTGGAATTTATCTCTTTCCATTGCATGAATCAATTGTCCTCGATTATTGTAACGATATTTTTGCTCTCCTCGTCTCACAACAAATCCACGAGCATCATAAGAATTGAATTCAACATCACCAACTTGAACAACTCTGTCAGCTGGATCGTAACCCAAATTTGTCTTATCACCAGCCTCAAGAACTCCAATAACATTTCCATTTTCATCATAAAGATATTTCCAGTTATTTGTGCCAACAACTTCTAGTACATGACCATCTGCGTTATAGTTAACTTTATCAATTGATGGTTGTCTTCCAATTGTCACTTTGTGAGTCTTTATACGATTTCTTGAATCATGTTCGAGCTCTAATCTAAACGCATCAACAGTTTTGATATTTATCAGCACAGATTTGACTCTTCCATGTTCATCAAAGTCTGTGATTGTGAAATATTGCTTTGATACATCTTCAATGACTGTTCTGTTGATATTTCTAGACACTTTCAGATCCGAAACATTTAAAAGAGTTCCAAGATTTTGATGGAATTTGAAACGCAACATTGGCATATCTTTGCCATCAATTGACATTTCAATTGCACTCAAACGTGCTTGACCATCATATTGATACTTATAATGAGCTGCTGTCAACGTTCCTTTTGAACTTATTTTTAACTAAAATCAAATTAAAATTAATTTTTAGCTTTTTATAAAAAAATTTCTTTCTTACCTTTTCATCTTTTAACAATCCTGTATGATATCTAAATTCTCTTCTTAATTCAAAACCAGGCTCTTTGACTTCAACTTGCTTCAACAAACCAGTGTTATCTTGATATGTATAATAAGTCTGTGATAATCCAGCAAGAATTGTTTCTAATTGATCATTGTCATCATAGACATAAACTACTTTGCCACTTTGATGTGGATGAATTCTAGCCAAAAGTCGTCCTTGATCATCATATTGTAGTTCAAATGGATGTCTTTGAGTTGGTGAATGATATTGATATTTCATAAAACCGAAAGATGTTTGCAAGCTGAATGCATGAATATGCCCACGTGGTGTTGTGATACTTTGAAGTGCTCCATTCTCGTCATATTGTAAAAGATAATCAGAGCGACGTGGTGTTGTGATTTTCAATGGATACATTGAATTTGGATCTTTGAAAGTGAACAACAGTGATGTATCATCAGCATATTTTATTTCTGACAATCGACCAGATTCATAAGTATAAGATTCAATTAAATCTCCCCATGTCCATTTTCCTATGCGACCATAACGATCGTATTCAATTTCAACATGAGCGTAGTCACCTATGAGAAATAAATAAAAATTATTAATAAAAAAATTTCAAATATTTTAAAAATTTTTTTACCAGATTGTGGTCTAAAAGCAGTTGGTCTTAATCCTTTGTCATAATTTACTACTAATAATTTTGTATTTGATTTATCATCAGTTCCAACTGTCACAATTTGATTGTCTTTATCATATTCAATATACAGAACTCCTTCACCATTGATTTTTAATTTCTTCACCACTGGCTGTGTCTTTTGCTTTTGTGAATTGTTTTGACTCTTTTTCACCATGTAACGCCATTCAAAGCGATTTACAAGTTCATTTTTCAATTCATACTTTTGTCTTGATGGCACTGGATATGTTTCACCCAAAAGCTCATCAATTTCACTTAAAATAGCATGTGGAGCTGTCTCGACTGTTGTTGCAATGCCATATGGTGTGACTTTTGTTGTTCCACCTGAACTATCAATTGACATTTTTGTCACAGTCTGACCAATTCTTTGGACTATTTGATTCTTTTGAATGTTGAGTGTGTAATGATTTTGAGCATTTTCATCGATCTCAATTAATGCTCCTTTATTGTTCAAATCAAAATCAACTGAAATGATTTTACCACTTGGTGTGATGACTGAAGTTATACGACCAAACTCATCATAGTTGTAGAAAAATGAGCGTCCAGTTGTATCGAGTCGTGATTTTAAAAGTCCACTTCCTGCAAAACCAAAAACTTGAGTTTTAAGAAAGAAAAATTTTTGAATTTTTTAACTTACCACCATAATAATCATAAGTAATTGAAAAATTATCAAAAGTTCTAAATTCATGCAACATTTTGTATCTTGGACTTAATTTAAGTGAACTCTTTTGGCCTTTAGAATTCTCAATATATTGAATTTGTGCTTGATAATCTCTCAAGAAATAAACTCGATTTCCAACAGCATCAGTGACAATTGATAACTTTCCATTTGATGTATTGACATTATAAGAAAAAGTGACATAAGTTTCACCAGTTAAAACATTTCTTGTTGCTGTATGTTGACCAAATCTATTAAAAATGTAAACTTCATGAGTTTCTGGATTATAAACTTCATATTCTCTTGTTGATCCAGCTGGAATTTGTGATGTGACAAGTCTGACTCGATAATTTGCTTGATCAGCGATATAAACGTCTTCGTTTGGTGTTACTGTAACTGCTGAAATTGTGTTGAATCTTGCAGCACTAGCCAAGTGATGATCAGAGCTGTAGCAGTCACAACCACGTTCTAAGCAATTACATTTCGACTCACTACCAGCATAATGTGAAATTTTTCCATCTGTTGACACCACTCGAATGCGGTTGATGCGTTGTGAGTCAGATTCAGCAATATAAAGATCACCATTTGGTAAGAAAGCAATTGATTGTGGCATAACAAGAGTAGCATGAACAGCCAATGACATGTCATCAGCTGACGATGAAGGACAATGTAAAGGACGTCCAGCAACGATTCTAAGTCGACCATCTTGTGTCATCATCATCACAACTCGATCGTCAAGGAAATGCAATGAGCCAGTTAGTGGATTAATTGCAACTTCAGTTGGCCAACGAAGAAGAACTTCTTCCATTTTTAGAGTTCCTTCACATGATACTGGTTTCCAATGTGATTTATGAACATGTGAGCCAATTATTGTACTAATAATTCCATCACGATCAACCATTCGAATATTTGTGCCATCAGCAAAATAAAGTGTTCCATCACTTGCTACTGCGATACCTAAAAAGAAATTAAAAAATTTAAAAGTTTAAAACTTTTTATAAAAATTGTCAATTTCTACCTTTAGGATAAGCAAGTTTAGCATCACGAGCTGATGAACCATCACCGCAATGTGCTTCATCACCTGGCAAACATCGTTCACCTGAGCCAACAAAAACTTCCCAATTTCGTTCTGGATCACTAAAATCATTTTGTCTCAAAACTCGAATAATTTGATGTGATTCTGGATCGGAAATAAAAAGTGTTCCATCAAGTGGTGAAATTGCCATATGATAACGATATGAGACACGAGTTGCATTGAGTTTTACAATTGTTCGAACCTAAAGCATAAATTTAATTTAATAAAACTTCAAAATATAAATTTTTTTAGTTACTCACCATTCCATCAGTTGTGATTTTTCGAATATAATTAAAATCGCCAACATAAACTGAACCATCAGCAGCAGAAGCAAGTGCAACTGGTGCAAGTAATTTCTGTTTTACACTCTGTCCATCACATTCACCACAATTCAATGTTCTTTGATGTCCATCGCCCATTATTGTCTCAATCATTTTAGGCTTTTGTTTTAGGAAAACATTTGTTCCGTCACCCATTTGCACAATGCCTTCATGGAAATTATAGCGATGATGAATGTCCAAATTCCAACCACCAATTTGTGAAATCGACATGTCATGACCACTTAATTTTGTTGTTTGAATTTCCCAAATTATGCCTGTGCAACCTTTGTGTTCATAACCAACTCTTACCATTGCTGTTGTAACACCATAAACTTTTTGCTTATAAATATTCAATCGATTCCATGCATAAGTGAATTTAATTGATGGATCAGCTTCGAAAATTTTCTCAAACAAAATTCCCTCGATTGTGATTTTTAGATGAATACGATGAAGCGTTGGTGGAATCACTTCAGGTGTCAATTGTAACTCAATTGTACTCAAGTAGCCACTAACTTTTGACGAATGATACATAAGATTGAGATTCGTGCCTGGAATTGTTATCGATTCTTGAATGACTTGCGATTCTGACAAAATTGCTGACTTTGTAGGGCATGAGCCTTGAAAGCCGTGTTTCCATGTTGCAAGAACAATTGGTTTTATTGAGTCATAATCGTGACTTAGACATGGTGTTGAAAATCGAGTTGTAGCTGGTGTTAGTTGTGTTTTGTCATCATCTACTGACATCACCACTGTGTCAATTATTACAACTTCATTCCATGGTACATTCACTATTCTTTCATGTGGTCTAAATGGTTGACGTCCAAAAAGAATTTTTACTGCTCCTCCACCATTTATCTTAACAAAGAATAATTAAAATTATAAATTTAAAATTAACGGTTTTATAAAATTTGAAAAATAACGGATTTTCAAAATTTAAATTTTTTGTCTTAGAATGACAATTTTTGAAGTTTTTAAAATCATTCAGTCTTCTCAATCTTGCATCCAACATTTAAAAGAAATTTAAAAACTTACCATTAAGTCAAACCATCCATCATCTCTTGTCAATGTAAATCCTTCACGTGAAACAGTTGTTGACACTCGAACTCCCATCAATCCCATTCCTAATTTTGTCACAACACGACCACGAACAACTGCTGAGCGACTGTTGAGTAAATTTTTTATTTAAAAGATAAAAAAACACAAATTTTATATAAATTTTTTTGTCAATTGACATTAATTATTTATAAATAAAAATTACACAAAATCACAAAAAACGAACACAATAATCTTTTTTTATTTTCCTTTTTCCTCATTATTCATATTAATTTGAGTTTGCTATTTTATGATTATAATTTTACTACATAATAAGCGATAGAAAAGGTGAGTAAAAGAAGAAAAAATGACATAACTCATGCAAATCACTCATTTTTTTTTTGTTGTTCTTTTACTCGTTATTGTATAATGTAGAGAAAGAAAGTCAATGAATGAGAAAATAAATTCATTTTCGTGTGTTATCAGATTAAATTTGTTGAGAAATAAAAAAGAAATTTGTGAAAACATAATGAGAAAGATTTTAGTGTTATCAAATGATCATAAATTAAATCGTTACCCTTTCGTAAGTTTTTATGTTTATTAGAACAAATTTTTTTTTTTGATAAAATGCAAAAAAGATTCATATTTTAAAAAATTTTTATTTATGCTGAGTAACCAAAGAATATTTTGAATTGCTTAAATAACCAAAAATATCTTAAGACTTTCCGTTTACTTGCGGTAGCATGCTAAAAGTATATAATCAGAAAGCGTAACTTATTTTTGGTTATTCATGGTTATACACATTTCGGGAATGAGAAGGGATAAAATTTGAAACAAAATTCCCTAAAATAATCTAAAATAAAATTTTCATTCCGAGTCAGATAATATACACAGAGATAAATATTTTATAACTGTCATAAAGTTTGTCTCTATAAAATCAAATTTATAAGCCCTTAGAGAAATTTTTTCAATTATTATAAAATTTTAAAAAGAGTTGTAAAAATTTTAACCCTAATATTTTTTTAAAATATTTAAAAGTTTTCATTTTAGGACTTACAAATTTTATTTTAAAGAAACAAATTTAATCCCAATTATAAAAAATTTTTCTGTGCTTAAATAAATTTAAATCATTTTGACAAAATTTGTATAAAAAAGATTCTAAATTTGAAAGGTTTATAAAATTTTTATTAATACACAAAACACAAACACACAAGAAGCTTCTACAATAAGAATAAATTTAAGACATATAAAATTACAAAACAAACAATAGGAAAGTGTATGTAAAACAAATGATTAAGAAAGTAAAAACATAAAATCTACAATTCTTAGTAGTTTTAGTGAAGTGAGAAAGATTAAGAATTGTTTCCATTCAAAAATAAATCATCTAAGAAGGTTATGATTTTTGTTAGCTTCATTAGCGTCCTTACCTTGCGTTAAAGTGATTCCAAAACACGCTGCACGCAATTTTTTTAGTGTTTTAATTGGTTGATTTGGTTAGTTGAGTGAGTAGAAGGACATTTAAGAGTTAGATTTTTTAGCAGAAAATTTTTACTTATTTTGTAGTTAGCAAATTAGCTTCAAATGATCTACTTATATTAGCGATGAGCATTTTTGGGATTTTTTAAATAAAAATAATAAAAATAAAACTTATTTGTGTCAGTCAAAGTCAATTTCATTCATTAAAAGTTTCAATTCTTTGAAGAGAGTGAGAAAAATCTTCAATTAGAAAATTTCTTTTCTCATTAAGTCAAGAATCTGAAGAGTATTAAAAAAGAAAGATTTACGACTTTTAATCAAAAAATTATTTTTTTTTTCTTAATGAGATTTTTCCGCACATTTTCCGTTTCCTTCTCTTTCTAATTTAATTACAAATTAACAATTTTTCATTTTTTTTCTCATTATTTCTTTTTCTTTTGTTTTACTTTTTCACTCATTAAGAAGTGAATGCGATGTGTGTACATGAGAATATGTTTTATTTTGTTCTCAGAATATTTTGTAAGAGAGCTTTATGTATTAAGAAATTAATAAAAATATGTTGATGGGATTTATTGAAAATGTTTTTTGTTATGAGTGATGATAAGATAAAATTAGACTAATATTTGTGTTTTAACTTTAACAATAACATTTTGATACTTTTCATACAATATTTCATTTCTTAATGACTATTTTACCTATTAGCAGTTCTCACCTCTTGTTCTTAACAATTTCAATAGAGAAACTACGTTTTTTTGTTAATAAGTTTGGTATCACAAGAACTTTTTTCTTCTCTCTTTTTTACCTCATTATTTTAGCATTAAATTTTTACTTCTATGAAAAGAATTTTCTTTAAGATGCTTAATTGCAATTTATTGGTTAATTGCTGTGGAAAGAAAGAGAAGATATAATTTTTTCAGGTTGAAAAATTCCTAATTAAGCAAAATACTCTTAATGGATTTTATGAGGTTAATTGAGAAAATTTTTTAGTAAGAAAAATTTGTTTTTATCATTAAAAGTGATTATGGAGTGAGAAATTAGTTTCTTTATAAGTATGAAAATGAAAATATTATTTTGAAGGAAATTTTTTTAATTTGTAGATTTTTGTAGACACGTAGACAAAAGATGTAAATGTCTACCTAGATTTTCTCTATATAGACGTCAACGATGACAACATTGAATTTAGTGTAACTTTCTTAATGTCAAAATATTAGATTTTAATTTCTAATCAATAGTTTTATCACACATCACTTTTATGAGCTAAAGGTGAGCACTCTAGGAATAAAAAAAAATCATTTAAATACTAATTGTTGTATGAAAAATTCAAGGAGAGTGAACATTTGGAAGCTAAAACAGGAAGAAATGTTGAAATTTAGGAATTTGTTTTTAGTCTTTTAAATTTTTATAGGATGACGAAAAATTTGAAATCATTAAAAGTTGATAAATTTTACTAAAGATCAGTTTATGCGCATAATTCTTCTTGTTCTTATACAAATAATGGCAAACCCTAAATTTTACTTTTATAAACTTTTGAAAAATAATTTACTAGTTGCTCAATTAAAAAACACATTGAAAAACTTTTAATTCTTCCTTGCCAAAACTAGTTCTCAGTAATTTTTCTCTTTTTCAACCATAAACATAAAACAGAAAATTCATCTGCCGACAATTCTTCCTAAACGACCACTTTTTCTTTTCTCTTTACTTAACACAAAAAAAGGAAAAACCCTCACTCATGTTCACTGTCTTTACTTATTCTTTTGCAACCCCATCTTCATACCACCATCATTCCACACTGTAGCTACATATATTTTATCCCATTAAAAGTGTAAAATTGTCTCATAAAAATAAACTTACGAAATTTATAACAATCTCATTAAGAACTTAAATGAGTGGGAGAAAGAAAAGAAAATGAGTAAAAAAGGAGTAAAATGTGATGAAGTTAAAGCAGGGATGAAAACTTTTTTATTACTTGCTTTTATCAAAAAAATTTAAATTTAAAATTTTATTTCAAAAAATTTAAATCTACTAAAAATTTGGTTTTTTTTTACACTTTTAACTCTTATTTCTTTTCTTTTCATCTTCTATTGTCGACATAAAATATTTTCAAGAATTCCATTAACCCTCCCACTCATTTCTCTTTCTCACACTTTTCTCCTTTGCTGCTTTCTTAACACTTTAATGAATTTTCATTGTGAAACAAGAACAACGAATGAACAACAAGTCGGCAGAAATGAGAAAAGAAATTTTTCGCTAGCTACATATATGATATTTTAATTCATTACGTTCATGAAACATATACAAATTAGATTCGCTCTCTTACAAATTACACTGAAAATGAGATGAGAAAATTAATTTTCAAAATTTTCTTCTTTAAGCTTTTATAAAGAAAAACTTTTCGTGAAATTTAGTATAGAGAAGTAATTTTTCACGGGGTTAGAACTTTTGATAAGCAAAACAGAGTAGGCATTGAAAAATAATTTTTTGTATGAAAATTAACAAAAAGCTTTTCAATTTTTGATATTTTTGCAATTTTGATATTTTTTTTGAAAGAGTTCGTTCCCTTTGAAATTTTAACAACTGATATAAAATTTGACTTTAATTCATGAATTAATTAATAAATTTAAGAAGTTTTATCAAAATAATAAAAGTTTTAAAATACTTAAAAAATTCTTTTTTTTTTAGAGTTTATAGATTTTGGCTTTATAGAATAAGATTTTATATCAAATCCAGAGGTTCTAAATTCGAAAAGTTGACGGTTATTTTATTCAAAATTTGAATTTGAATTAGCGCATTTTACTACTAAAAGTTTCAAATTTTCTTTGAGAAAAATCCGCTAAAAATTTTATTATATTGTTTTATTGATAATTATTGTTTCAAACTTGTTTATTTTAGCATTTTAAATCTTTCTTGAATGATTTTTTTTTGAATTTAGTAAATAATCTAAACTGTATTTGTAATTTCCTCAGAAACTTTAATCTTTGTAACGAACTTTTTAACTGGAAAATTAAGGGAAACTACAAACGCACACAATTCAATTTAAGGGAAATAATAACGGTCAATTGGCATCTCCTGGTATCAAATATAAAAATACAATTTAAAATACTTCATCATGGCTTTCTTTGATCAATTTATAAATACAAAAATTTTAATTTTCTAAATGATTTCAGATTAAAAACTTTTCTCAATCAAAATTTTTTCATTATGAAATTTTGAAATATTTTCAATAAGCTTTAATTAACAATTTAATGATAAGTCACCCAAGTGATTTGCCTCTTGATTATAACATGAAAAAGTAATCACAGTTCGCCTTTGCTGTCGTTGTCATATGAGAAATTAAATTTCTTCAACCCATCCACGTATGCATGCATAAATATAGTTTTCTCAATTTCCTACCCCCCAACCACTCTTCATTTTTCATTGTATACAGCTATGAATATTCAATTTATGCTTTCTCTCCTAATTTCACCCACTTAACCTCTTTCTCTTTCACTCT
>JACWBX010003074.1:0-21784 GCA_014622435.1 Polypedilum pembai
TATAATCATCATAAATAACTATGAGATTGTTTCAGACATTTATTAAAAACAAAATACTCAGTACAATGTACATAATTCTTTTCCCTTCAACACCCTAACTGCTAAACACTACCAAAATTTATATTCTCTGTCCTCTCTCTTTCTCTCGTTGACTGACTATATATTTTCAATCTTTCTAGGTGTACCCGATGTCCCAAAGCATTGTGAACTACGCAATGACAGCGTAATGGAAGTAATTTGTCAAGCGGGACACGATGGCGGATTGCAGCAGCATTTCGTTCTCGAAGCAATTGGTGCTACTTCAAACATGTACTTTAATAATTTAGATTCAACACGTAGTACACATGAATTATTAGATAATGAAATATCAACGATGAATGACCAAGTGAGTGTCACAGTCGACGAGCTTTTATTGAAAAGAAATGAGCGAATTCCATTATTCTCTTGTTCTCATCGTGTCACATCAGATTGCCATTTTTATGCATTCACATTTCCACTCTACTTTTCTCTCTCCTTTACTTCACGAATGTGCTTTTTATTTAAGCAATTTATCATTCGTCTGACACGACCTTGTACTGATTTATGTCTTTTATACTTTCCATCTTCATTATACGCATTTGTATTTGTGTGTGAACCATTCCCTACTTTTTATCTCTTTATTTTATTTACTTACTCCTTTTTTTTTACTTTCTTTTATTCCCAGGCAACATTGGCTCCATTAGTGCGAATTCAAGAAAATGTGCCTCAATTTAAATTACCTCCATTGGAGCCGGGAAGAAATTATCAGCTAGCTGTATATGCAGTAAATGCAAAAGGTCGAAGTGAAAATTATATTATTGATCATGTGCGTGTGGGTTCTCTGTTACCGCCATATGGTATGTATATGTGATTATAAATTTTCTCTCAAATTTCATTAACTAATTGCTTTTACCATTCACTAGACGAGACGATAATATCAGAAGATCCCACACCAGCAGAGACATCGAATCAAAAGAACCGTAAAGTTCTCGTACAACAGAGTCCACAAACACAGACCATAGTTCTGGCTGCTCTTGTGCTAGCGGCTGGCATTATCATTTCATCCATTCTTGTTGTTGGATGTGTCGCAATATGTCGAGTAAGACGACCAAAGCCACCAGAGCCAGAAGAAATTCGCAAACGAATACGGTAAGTATTTGCTTCGGGTGCTCAAACATACGCTTGAGTTTTTTAATTTTCCTTAATGATTTCAATTAGTATAATGGTCCCACGTTTATTCTCATGCTTGAGATATTTTTCTCTGTTCGCTAATAACAATGAGGAAGAGAAATAATGTATACATTTATGTTCTTAAATATGAATTCACAGAAATGCTCGAACGGATGTGCCATCGATGTATGCTGAAGACGACACAGAAGATGAATACTCAAGGCATCATCCACAGCAACAACAACCATCTGACACCCGATGCAGTCGAGCGTCGACAATACGCAGTACACGTTATGTCTCAGAAGGATTTGTGCAGTATTCACAACCAAGCCTGAATGGTACATATGATCATGATGATGAGAAACGATATATTCCGTGTTTAGTTGTTTTAAGGCCCGCACAATCGCTTGCTTTATTTCACGCTTGATTATACTTGTTAACAACATTCTTCAAAATTATTCATGTATGAATGGAATTTTTTCTTTCTTTCTTTTATTCCTTTAAGCTTTTTTAGAGTTCGTTCATGAGAAATATTTACAATTTTAATGCTGAGTGATTCAATAGACCGTTGAATTTTTTAAAACTTTAAGTGCAATGTTTCATTTTTGTATAGAAAATTTAACCAACGGTCATTTTGTCTGTTGAAACATTCAGAATATTAAAAGAAAAACTTTTTTGCTCTCTCGTTTGTGTTTCCATTCTTTTTTTATTCATTCGCTTGTGTATTGTAAGCGATACTTATAAATTTTTATTCTTCTAACAACAACTCACACAAGAAATTTCTTTTGCATGCTTCCGCTTTTTGAAATTTATTATTTTACTTAGATTTCTTTTGTATGTGTATGCATGAGAAAGTAAGCAGTATCTCAACTGCTGCCGCCATCGCTATGCATGAAGGCTTCTTTTTCTTTTCTTTCAGCATAACCATGGGCGAATCATGAATGATTCAAATAAAGCAAAGAAAATTTTTTTCCTTTGCTTCATATTTGATACACATAAAATTATATTAAAGTATATTGTTTTATAAATTCCTATGAAAATTTGAATTACTTGATGGACTGTATTCTTTATTTTTTTTTGTCCTTACCTATCAAGCGCATGACATTGTCAGTTTAAGAGCCGTTGAACTTTTTTTTCACTCAAAATTTTGATACTTTAATATCAAGTTACTTACTTTATAAGTCTTAAGAAGAGAATTGTAAAATGAGAACTGACGATAATGTAACTTAAGAAAAATGACTTTGAAATGTATTGAAAAAATGTCAAAAGCATAGTTAATTAAGCAGAATCAGCTTGTGTAGTGAAATCATAAATATTAAGTGCTTATAAAAATATTCAAATGAACATCAATCGGCATAAGTACAAGCAAAAGCTTTTAGTGCATGAATGAGTGAATTCTAAAGCTCCATTCGTATCAACATAAATATTTTTCATTCATTTCACTGTAAAAAGATAAATTTTCTCGTATATTACAACAAATAAAGCAGCTTTTTCAAGCTAATTTACAGTTCTTTACCTCAATATGAAGTCAAATGGAAAAAAAACGTAAAAACTCATGCACTACTGACTTATTGTGACACTATGAGCACTCCTTCTTGTTTATTGTTGATAGCGCAATATTTATAAAAAATAGCTAAAATTAGCTTTTCCATTTGGTTCATACATCTACCCGCACAGCATGCAATGCACTACGGTTCAGATGCACAATATAAAACAAGAGAGAAAGAGAACATGATGAGAAATTGTGTTTAAAATAAAAAAGTTTTTCATTTTTATGAGTGCAACAAATTTTTCTCAGATTTTCTCTTTCCGCTTATTGTTTTCGGTCTTAAAATGCTTTTGGAAGAGAAAAACAGCGAGAGAGAGTGGCAACATCAACATAGCAGAAGCACTTATGCATGAACAACACGAAAGAGAGAGAAAAAAAACTTTTTGTGCTTTTGTTCATAAGTCGCTGGAGCTAGAATATATAGAATAAAAAAAAGAGATGAGAAAAGAAGTGGAGAGGGATGAAGAAAAAAAGTGTACGTTGAGTGGAACAGGAAGAAAGTTTTGCAATGAATAGGGAAGAAAATGGAAAAAGTTTCACATTTTTATGCATGGAAAAAACAAGAAATAAAAGAAAGTGGAGAGAAAAATGAATGGAATGAAAAAGTTCAGTTGTTGCCCCGAAAAAAAGAAAAAACTAAAACAAATTGCAAGTTAAACACACGACAGGTGCAATCAGAAATCGTTTGTAATAAATTATATTATCACATATAATAACAATAATAGGAAAATGAGAAACAATTACTGTAAAAGATAATTGAACAATTATGGTGAGAAGCGGTAGACGTTTAATTTATTGCTTCAAACAATTAATTACATCATCCTTCTCTCTTCTCTCTCTTTCCTTACCATTTACTGACTATGTAAACACATAAATGTGTACTCACTTTCCCTACTTGTTTTTTTTCTCTTGAATAGAATGAACGAAAAATTTTCTTCATGATTAGCGCCGTTAAATGAATCAAAATATTAATCAATTTAATCACAAATTGCGTCTTATCAAAATAAATATCAGTAACGCAATTATATTGTAATTTAACGATTTCTTTAAATTTGAATTTTGATCTTGAACTTGATCTTAATTTTTAATCCTGCAAGATATTGAAAAGTTTTCGTATTGATTTTTGAAGAATAGAAAATTTTAAGAATCTTCACTTTAAATCCGTTCAAATATAAGATTATTTTGAGTTTTAACTTATGCAAGAAAATAGTTTAAAATTGGGTCAACAATAATTTGAAAAACAAGTACAAGTGATTAACAGCTACTGCATAAGAAAACTTTGAGTACACTTATATTTCATTCAAAGAGAAACAGATAATGGATACATTAGAACAAGTTTTTTTTTTATATTTCTCTCTTTTCTTGTTGTTATACAAAAGTAGCACCCCAAAATTCTTCTTGGATCTCAACAAAATATTTCGAGTCTCCAGTAAAGTTTTTTGTCCACAAGACAAAAAATATTTATCCAAAATATATCTTTTTTTTTGTGCTCACAAACATTCATATAAGTACTAAGAAGAAAGAGACATTATAAAATGCTTGTGAAGCGGGTCATTTCGAAAAGTGCCTGAAACATTCATTTATACACTTGTACCTATATGAAATGTATACATTTGTACATATGTGTATGGTTAAAACAACTTTCTGCAAAAAACAGGAGATGAAGGAGAAGAAATTTTAATTTTTTTGAGATCCTTTGAAACTTTGTCCTTTTGTATTGTGTTTTTTGTGTTGCTCGACCGAAAACAGACTAGCACACTCGACATTCTCAATAAAATTGCAAAGTTCAAAAGAAATCAAGGTCCATAAACGTAATTGCGCTTAAAATGTTCGTTTAAATAAAAAACATAAAATTTATTAGCTTGTAAACGAGAGTCCATACATGATATGCCCTCATATGACCATTTTACCCAAAAGGAAGGATTACAATTTAATAGAAAAACGTGTGTGTGTGTGATAAGCTTAAAAGTCTATTCGAAACGGCTACTTCAATAAGATAAAAGCAGATTGCAAATTTTTTTTGTCTGTGAGAAAACGCTTGAGAATAATTTTAAACGTTTTGATCGTGGCATGCATTTCTATGGCTTATTCAACAGTCATAGAAACTTTTCTCACTTTTATCTTCTTTATTTGATAAAGTTTGCTGCATGAACTTTTCCCTCTTTTTTCATAGAAAATTTTATATTTTATTTAAAAGGACCAATTAGCTGGCATTTTGACTCTTTTCCTCTTTCTCCTATTCTTTATTTTTTATTTCCTCATTACTTGGATGAAAGGTGAAAATTGAAATTTTTTTCTTCCTTTCTCCTTCTAAAGAGCAATTTGATGGCCAATTAATCAAAAGGTCACGAATTTCTTTCATTCTCATTTTTTTACCAACTCAATTCATTTAATTTCATTGTGTGAAGGCTTTATTTTAATTTTTATGCACGGATTTTAAATGCAAAACATTAAAACACAAAGTAAAGTAGGACAAGCACCATTTTGTCATAAACATGAAAACAAAAATACCAAAATTGTCTATTGGCATGATATTTGATGTAGCGTTTGATTATATTACAGATCCCGATTTAATTCTGCCCCGTGGTAGCGATATTGAATTCACAAACCTGAACATAGGAGGAGCTTAACAGACAGAGAAAAAAACACAAATTTAGTTAATTAATTAAGTCTTATCACGTTTTTAATAAGTTTTTGTGTACATAGAGACGGAAGAAGAGGAAAAAAGAAAAAATAAAAGCAGATAAAAAGATGAGAAGCGATTGAGAAGGTGGTAGCTTTGGTTTTCACATGAAAAAAAGAAATATGATGAAAGAAAATGAGCACTGAAAATAGTCGAGTAATTAGGAAAAAAAAATGTTTTTCTTTCTCCAAGCAACTGAACTGTCGTCAGGAAAAAAAAATCTTTTGAAGTTATAAGTTGTTTAATTAAAATTGAAGAAAAAAATTCACTGGACCATCGTGAGCTTAAAAAATCTTCATTGATGTTTCACCACCCTCAACTTCTCACTCTATAACTGCACGTGTGTAATTTGTATAAAGAGAAAATTAGGAAATAAATTGATAATTGAGCAAACGAATGAAAAAAAATTGTAAAAATTAATAGGTAAAAGAAAAGAAAATGAAGACGATTCTCGTTATTTCATAATGATGGTACTAAAATCGAGATTTGTTATCTTATTTCGCTAAATTAATAAAAGAAAATAATTGGATTTAATTTTCCTTCACATTACAACTCTAATTGAATTAATTATTTTCATCCTCTTTGCCTTTTTT
Source organism: Polypedilum pembai (assembly GCA_014622435.1). NCBI lineage: Eukaryota > Metazoa > Arthropoda > Insecta > Diptera > Chironomidae > Polypedilum > Polypedilum pembai. Next base: position 6,014 of record JACWBX010003074.1, read on the forward strand.
CTTATCAAATAGAATGTAGACATGAAAGAGAAGGATATAAGAATGCTTTTATGTGAAAAATATTTTTCATGAAGAGGATTGTTAATGTCATTTTGAAATTGATTTGTTGGTGCTGTATTTTCAATTTTTAAAAGAGCAAATCATATAATAACAATGAGAGGAGGAAGAAATTCGCCTGAAAATTGATTTTCAATATAATTCGATAACAATGAACTAGCATAATTGGTCTAAATAGCTTAGGAGGAGGGAAAAGTTCTCTATTTCAATTCTTAAGGAAATGAGAAGAGACGAGTCGAGAAAATAGCAGAATGATGAATGAAAATTGTTAACAAATTTCTTATTCAATGATTATAGACACAAATTTGATATTTTGAATTTCCTTTTTTTAAATCATCTGTCTTTAGACATTTGGTGCAATTCATTGCCGAATGAAAAATATTATAGACAATTTTGTTAGTATGACAAATCGGATTTTATTTTTTGAATAGAAAATTAGCACAGAGCACATCACAAATTGTATATAGTTTTGAAAATGAGTTTTTAAATTGAAAATCCATTTGAAAATGGTCTAAATAAATTTTAATCACCAAGTGAAACTTTCTTCCCAGAAGGATGATTTTTGAACACACACCGTTGCTTAGTTTCATCTTTCTCCTCTCTTCATCACAAGCATGAAGTATCTCGTCAGCTGTGAAATTTCCCAAAAATTTTGCTATTGACAAATTTTCATTCATTTCCACAACACTTAACGATTCAGTGCCATTTTAACAAAAATATTAGTTTAAAATACTTCTACACAAACAAACACATTCATATACACTTGAATTAAATTAAGAAAGAAAATTTTTATATGAAATCATCATCACATCATTTCGGTACTATTAGTTATCTAGTTATTAAAAGAAAATATTTTCTAGAAATGGAATTAAATTTAATGTATGTTGAGAAATTTTTCATACAAAAAAAATTTTATAGAGAGAAATTATTTTATACTTTATGTCACAAGTTGTCTCTCATTTAATATTTTCCTACTTTTGAAAATAAATCTCAATCCTGTGAGCCTTTTATAAAAGTTTCCTTCTCCACCTCTCAGTAAAAAAGCAATGAGAAATGCTTTTCCTTCTTTCTTATCGTAAATTTCTCTCAACTTTCAAAGAAAATAATATTTCTCATTCAAATAAAAGTAGGCGAGAGAAAGAGAAAAATTTATCAAAATGAATTTATGACAGAGAAATATTATAAACATAAGGTAAATTATTTTAAGATATATTTTTAGTAGGTCAACTCAAGATTTTAGTTTATGCTGATATTTATTTATAAATTGATTTGTATACTCAAGTAATTTACTTTCGTTTTTGATACTTAATACTAAGTTTTATTATTACTATGTAATACTGTCCTGAAACAACAAAAAAATAAAGAACATGCAAATGAGAAGAAATTTTAAACTATTATAATAATATTTGTAGTACACATTATATTTATTTTTTACCATTTATTTCCATTCTCCAATTACAGAGTCACATAAATTCATAAAGATTTTTTTTTATTTTTTTGTGTAATTTTATCACGTTTAATGCATGACACTTAACTATAATAAGTATGTATGTATCTTCTTCGAAATGAGGAAAAAAGAAAAATAAAGAATAAAAGGACATGAAAGAAGGAAGAGCAAAAAAAAATAATATAATGAGAATATATATCATAATTTATTTACTTACTTCAACCTACAAAACTGTTTGCGAGTATTAGATCGAGCAAAGAAAAGAAAAGAGCAAATTTTATTGTACGAAGTGAAACTAATAAGAAAGTATAAACTCACATGTAAGAAGATTGTCTGTGTTCGCTTTTATGAAAATTCCCTTTGAGTAAAAGAGCATTCTCACAAGAAGATTAAAGAAAAAGAATATAAAGAGTTGTTAGATTTTCGGTTTTCATCTTAATAAAGGCATGAGATTTGCTTTGATACAATACACAAGCAAAGAAAAATTCAGAGAAAATCTTTTACTTTTAATTTCATCAATGAAGAATTCCAATAAAGAATTTCGAATACCCATGAGAAATTTTGAACTTTTCTTCTTTTAAATAGATAAAGAAATTGGAAAGATCTTTAAAGCTTTTTTTATTATTTGTTAGTGGAAAAATTTTTTATACTCTTTTAAAGCAGCAATCATTCTGGCACGTGAGTTTAACTTCAAACGAAAATGAAATAGAACAAAAATATTATTCTAGGAAATAAATGTTTTTTTCTTCGCAATTTTGTACAGCGAAATAAAAAGGAAAAATTTAATTAAATCAATAATCGTTAATGAATGAAGAAACTTTTATGTAAAAAGAAAAAAAACTGATGATTTTTCTAAATTAGTTATACAATTGTAGAAAGAAAAGAAAATTTCAAATCATGTAGTTATATATGATAATAATTCAATGATGAAGAATTTTATGTATAAAAAAATGAAATAATTAATTTAAATTTAAAAAATGAAAGAGTATAAAAACAATAAAAAAGAAGAAGAATTGATCATTTTTTGAACAAACATTTTTTCCATTTTGGTGGTTTCTTTTACAAAAATTTGTCTAAAAATCAATTTTTATCATCACTTTGATTGCTCATCATCATCTGTTTGATGGGCAGTTTCTTTCAGTTGCTGTTGTTGTTGGTTTTCTTTATCTTTGAGTGTAAATGTCACCAAATATCTTTTATTACTGTCAAGTTTGTCGCTTGGCAGTGGAACGCTTGTGCTATATTTTTTATTGTGAGTAAATTCAAGTGACACTTTGTTGCGACCACCTTGATTGCTTGTCAGAATCTTTGGTAAATAAAACGTTCCGACATTTCCTGTGCCTTTGTATGTTCCAAATCCAATTTTCGGCATTGTATGATGGTTCATTAAAGGAAGATATGCTGCACATGGTATACCTTAAAACAATAAATGTTTTATTATAACAATAGATTGACATTGAGCTGACTTTTCACATTATTACCTGTATACGCGTGAGCAGCGTGTAAACAACGGTGAGTTTTCGTTGTACAATAGAGAGCTTTATCACAACGACTAAAATCTGGACTCAAACGTCGCTCCGCCTGTGAATTAAAATTTCATATTTTATTATTGACAATGAAGTCGATTTCAATGAATGACAAATATTGACAATAGCAATACCTCACGATAAACTTCAGAAATATTCTGAAAGTTGAATGTGCCGGGCTTTTGTAAGCTCTTGAGTGTCTCGTAAAGGAACAATTCAAAGTTCTTAAAAGTGTATTCTCTCATTTGATATCTACTCAATGTTCCACCAACTTCGAAACTGTAAATGTGTTTTGTGTGAATGCGGGAGAGAAATGTTTTGTTAATATTTGATAAAAACTTTCAAGTGCTTTTATGAAATGTAATTGTGTCATTCTCTGTTTGTCTTTTTTCAGTTGAAAAAATTCTTTTTAATTAAAAAAAGATTCTCTTTTAATGAAGTAAAACTTTTTTATTTTTTGTAATAAGAGATGTTTAAATTTCTAATAACAATGTTAATGCTGAAGAAGCATGTTGTAACAAAATATTGTGATATATTACTAAAGTGAAGATTTTTCAATTAATTGGCTGTTGTGATAGAAACAGCTAGAAGTTTCTAAATTTCTTTTTGAATTAAAATTCAACGAAAAAAATTGTTTTACATGAAATTACTTGAGATAGAAATAGAATTTTGACTTTTCTAGAAATGGTTAAAACAATCAATTAATTGAAGTGTTTTGAATTTGATAAATTACAGATTTTGATTTATTTTTTCATATCTACAACTCACCCCAAGTCAGCAACTGATTTATGATAATCATCAACAGCACGTTTAACAAGCACAGCCTCGTTTGATTTAGACGAGCGAATTTGAAGGCTCTTTAATTCTAATAAATGCTGAAATATTTTCCTTTCCATGTAGTAACTAAAGAGAGCAGAGAAGAGATTCATAAATTTTCTTTTAATTCTTTATGTTTCGTGCAAGCGGAAATAATTTTCTTGCAAGGATGAGAAAACACGTCTCATATGTGTAGGATGACTCAATACTCTTACCGTCTAATGTTTTTCTGAATTGATTGCGTTACGGTTGTCATGTTGCAGGCGTTTTTATCGCCTGGCTTTCTACCTTCAATTCGAGTACTACGCGGTCGATCTTCCGTGACAAGAAATGATCTACGTGTTACACTCGTTGCTGCTGATGAATGCGATGAACGTGGTCCGGGAATTTTCGTTCGTTGTGAACGTGGACTAGGCTCGATGCCGGAATCTTGATCCTTTCCATCATCTAGCACTTTAAAGCCCTCTTTTATGCGTTTCGGTATTTTCTCCATGGATGATGAATCATCATAATATTGCTCACCACTATCATCATCATACTGCTGACCCATTTGCTGCTGAAAATCGTCTTGCGTCATTTCTTCAAACTCTTTCAACTTTTGTTCTGCATCATCACCATCTTCAAGTATTGTAAAACTTCCTATGGACTCAGGCGTTTGACTTTTAGGTCGTTGAATATTTTCAGGCGGTTCATCAGATTCGTCAATTTCAGATGGCAACTGTGTAAAAGCTTTCTCTTTTTCATTCTCTATCACCATGGGAATTGACTTTGATTCATCATCAACTGTTTGCTGCTGCTGCTGCTGTGTTGTTGTTGTTGTTGTTGTTGTTCAACAGTTACTTGTGTTTGTGTCTCTGTATTCTCTTGAGATTCTTCTTTTGAACCTCCACTACCTTCTTTATTGGCATCATTCTTAAAGCTAACTTTCTTACTACTCTCTTGACTAACTGGCGTCGCTTCTTCTTTTATTGTTTCGGGCTCAATAACTGCAATTTCACTCTTATCACGTTTTTCTATTGTGTAAGTAGCATCAGTTAAGGCACCATCATCTACATCTGTCTGTTGTTGCATTGCCTCGTGTACTTCGGCCTGTGTTGTTATCTCTTTTATGCTCTTTTCTTCTTCGCTTGCCTCTTCAGTTGTTGTCGACTTTTTAGAGTTGAGATCAATAGAATTCTGCGGCTCATCGGGCGTCTTTGATGGCTTATCAATCGATCTATTCTTCTCATCCTGACTGCCTTTCTTTTGTAGAGCTCCCGGTTTTGCAGATGGTGGTCGCTTTTTGTTCGTTCCTCCCGCTTTCGTTGACTTTGAGTCATTTTTGCCTTTTGTTGACGCGGCTGCGGAATTGGTCTTGCTATCACTTTTTTTAGCACTCAATGCAATCTCAACCTTCTTTTTATCCTTTTTTGTTCTCAACTGATCTTTATCGGTCTCTTTACATTCCGAAGATTCACTTCCCTTTTTGTTATCGGAGCTTTTTCGTCCTTTCTTATCGTTGCTACTATCTCGCTCTCTTGATTTGCTCCTAACTTTCTTGTAGCAACGATGCTTTCTTTTGATATGATAACAACATTCATCGTCTGAATCACTTTGTGAGCTCACTGATTCTGACGACCCTGACGAAATTGAATTTCGATGATGATGCTTTGATGATTTTCTCTTTCTATGTAATTCTGTACTGCTCTTTGAGCGATTTATCTCACACGGTTCATCAACACGATGACAAATAAACATTTCACTGCAACTACTTGTGCGTCTCTTGTGTGAACACTTGCGGTGGTGTTTACGATGTCTATGACGACCTCTTGAGGCTTCTGAATCACTGTCTGTTTCAGAACCACGATGCCTATCTTTTTGCTCATAAGTAACTTCAATTTCAGTAAATTTCAATGGCTTCACTTCGTCCAATTCTGGCAGTATGTTTGCAGGCGCCTTCCTACCTGACAATCTCAATTTATTGGCTGGAAGACCACCATGCATTTGAATATATTTGGCAGTGGAACGGAAGCCTTTTTGTAAGGCACAATCAAGTGGGGTTTTGACAACATTCTTTGCATTCCGATAGACAGCATTGACATCAGCTCCCATTTCGATCAACATTTTGCACATATCAATTTTATCATTGCCTGCAGCAATATGTAGAATTGTGCGTCCGTCATTACTTGACGAGTTCATATGATTTGGTTTTTGCTGAAGAAGCCATTCGACTAGCTCCAAACGACCCGATGAAGCGGCTTCATGTACTGGCAAGTCACCACGAGCATTTCTTAACCATAAATTTGCTCCACGTGCATTCAAAATCTTTACTGTCTCAAATTGACCCTTTGCACAGCCGCAATGACCTAAAGAGTTCGAAAGAATAGTAAATTGAAATTTGAGAGAAAAGAAAGGTAGAACAGTGAGAGCAAATAAATAAATAAATGTATGAGGCTAGTCAACATTCAATATATGAAGGTGGGTTCTATGTCAATATATGCACATGATAATACCTGGTGACCTTCCTTTTCGATCTTGTCTATTCGGATCAGCACCTAAATCCAATAATTTAACTGTTGCATCAGCATGACCCAGTGTGACAGCATAAAATAGCGCTGTACATCCATTCGAATCGATTGTATCAACTTGAGCGCCACAGAGTTTAATTAATAGCTCAATACAACGCGTGTGTCCTCTTGATGCTGCACAATGTAATGCTGTCAAACCATCTCTGATGTAAAATAGAAATATGGTTAGAGCACGAGAGAGAGTAAATAAATTGAAATTAAATTTAAATTGAAGTTGATGTTGAATTAATTTGTAATTTAAATTTAATTTTCTATTGTTATCCTTATTTATATATACATGCTCATGCATGCAATTTGTTCAATAAATATTTAAGTGCATTTTGAAATTCAATTATATTCAAACTAAGAACAATAAATGGAAATTTTTACAAGCATTTTAAAATCGGTTTAACTAACTTATCTGAACTTTCAGCATAAGCGCCAGCTTTAATTAATGCTAATATGGCATCTTCTGATCCAGCACTTGCTGCCCACATTAATGGCTGTCGACCGTCCTTATCTTCAACATCTACTGAGCACTTTGGATGCTTCAAAAGAATTCCGAGAATTTCTAAGGCTAACTTTGTAGAGGTTTTATCACTTTTGCCATCATATCCACACATCTGAGCGGCATAATGTAACGGCGTTGCTTCATTCATGTCGGGATTGGAAGCATCTGCTCCGGCAGATAATAGAGTTCTTAAAATTTGCGCCTCACCGCACACTAAAAATGAAAAATTTCATGTGAGCACCATAATGTTATAAGATAACACACGCGTGTACACGTATGTTAAGTACCTGTAGCCCAATGCACGACCGAATGTCCTTCATTATCTAAAGCATTAACGTTGACTTTATTGGCTAATAAAAGATTTACAGTTTCCAATGTGCCTTGTATCACTGCCAAATGTATTGGTTTGAAGCCATCTTCATCGGCCTGTTCCATCAAGTGCGGCGCAGTCATAATTATCACTGCGGCTGGTAGTAAACTTTTTTGGCCCGTACAATAATGTAGAGTATTTTTATTACTCTTATCACGTTTTCGTATTGAGTTGGTCTATTGAGATGATGCGAAGCAAATGAAATTCCAAAGCACAAACACACGAGGAAAAAAAGAATGAAAGAGCAAAATATCATGTATGAATCTCAGTATAATGAAGCTATGTTATAATACAATATTTCCTTTCACTCTTTCATTCTGATCATCTTTAAGTACATACACACACACAGTAGGAAATTGTAAGATAGATGAGACTAAAGTTAAGTATTAAAAATAGCCCTCAAGACTATCCTTAGACAAACAAACAAACAAATAATAAAAAGTAGAAAGACAAGTTCGAAAGCTAAGGCAACATTATAAATATGTTACCCATAGTAACCCATGGCACATATCGCCCTCTATTACCATTTCGCTCACTCGCTCGCTCACCGGCATTGCTTATACAGCAATATTATTCATCATCATCGCATGGAAACCTTTTTTTGTGTCAGAAGTACACAAAAGCATTTTCGAAAACATTGTTTACTAGATATTGTTTACCCAACCCAAACACAAAATGTAAATTCAATCTCCTTCCATCTATTTTGCACTTGGCGCCTTATTCTTGTCTTTGTTGAATAAAAAATATAAAAATAAAAACAAAGTTCTTTTGCGCCTCATGGGAAATAAATTGAAGAATGAGAGAAGATCTTTTAAGAAAAACGAATTTCTCAAATTCTTCATTTTTCAACGCAGTTAATTTTTTATTGTTCTTGATGGCAGCAACACCATGGCAATTATTCAACGGTATCATAAACAAACAAAACCTTCTTCTTTTTTAAAGAAAATTTAAGAAATTTTCGGTTGACAAAATCAACAGACGAAAATATTTAATATAATAAAAGCATTTATTCTTTCATATAATTCATAGAAAAGAAAAGAAAGAATGGAAAATTATTTAAACAATTTCTTAAAAATCTTTTTACTCACTCATTCTCTTTGAAAAATGTTAAGTAATGTGTAAACATTGACATTAAAAGAGTGACACATGTGAAAAGAGTAAGAAAAGGATTTAATTTTGAGGTAATTAGTCGGGATGATTTACAGCATGTAAGTAGGAAAAGAAATTAATTTCAAGAAATAGAAAGGGAAAAACATTTTAATTAGTATAACAATGTTGTGACAATAAAATATAAACACTGCCTGAATATTTACAGACAAAAAAGGATTTTTGATGCTTTATGCATAATATGGAAAGTGTAAAAAACTTGACATGACTGTCATCATATAATCATCAGCAGAAATGAAAGTGAAACACTATACCGCAGTGATAACATTCACAGCACTTTGATCTTTATCTAAAACTCATCAAGATTTTCAATGGCTTGCATTAGAGAGAAAAAAGCTCATGGAAGAGCAACAGAGAGAGAGTGAACAAACAATAAACGCTTTATGATGCTGAAGTTATCGTTGTTAGGTCATCAGCAATGAGCATGCCGTGGCATAATGCCTTTTTTGTTTGAGAGCCACACTTTTGTATCGTTTTCTGTGAGGCAAAAACCTTTTCATCCATCCGCCCATCAACTAAATTCATTGTGTTTGTTATAGAGCACACATATTCAATGACAGTATACCTAAACCTATTGAAAAGAGTGGTAGATTGAAATTTTAACGAGGTATTACAAAGAGTAAATGAATGTATTCAGATTTTAAAGCTCTGCTATATGTTGAAAACACAAATTTCATATTCAAATGACGGAATGCTGTCGAAAATGCTGAGACATGAAAATTAAATCAATAAAAAGCCTGATTTGCATATTCTTGCGTTCATCTCGTTCATACTTTTTTTTGTCATGATCCAATAAAAAGCCGCAAACGCATTATCACGCTAATTACAACTTTTCATACTCTGAGATATTTATATATAAACGTGTCTCACACTGAATAAATTTCCTTAAATTTTTCCTTCTCTCCATTCACATTATACAATATTTATTTCACGCTCATTTTCGTTTTGCAATTCGAATTTTATTATATTTTTCCTTCTTTTGCTTGTTTTCTTGCTTAACGCTTTCATTTGATTTCATTTTCATCGAAATAATGTAATGGTGATCAAATTAAAATGATTTAGCGAGAAATTACAACTTTAAAAATAAGAAAATCAATTTTTAACATTTATAAGCCTGAAACAATAAATCATTTGAAATAAATCAGATTGCCCACACTTGCAAACAACTTTGATTAATTTCCTCTTCTTCAACTAACTTTTACTCGAAATCGATTTCTAATCAAATCGATTCCGCCTAGGGGGAAGCAAATCAAAACAATAAGGAGAAGAAATTCATAAAGTAATAAAGACTGACTATATATAAAAATATATTGTGTGAAAGTGCCCTACATAGATATTGACGTCGACCTCAAACTTTTATTTATCAAGAAAGCGAGTGAGCAAGTAGAAAAATGCCGTTTTTTGTTTATATTCACAGCATGTAACACGCGTGCATACCCTCTTCGATATATGCGAGTGAATGAATAAATACATTCGTACGAACGTGGTCTGTCATGAAAGCTTCATACATACTCATACATGAATCTACTTTTCTAGTGTTGGTGCTAAATGCATTTGCTTTATACGTAAAAAACCATCCGTGACCCATTTTTCAATGCCTTGCCTTGTCATTATCCATTTCTCATTCAAGTCGCCTTCCACAAACATAACAAAGCACGTCTTTTTGTTTACAACTCTATCTTCCATCGACAGAAGCTTTGCGCACACATAAAAAGGCAGGCATAATGAGGGATAATTGACAGATAAATGTTTACATTTCAAAAAAGAAAAATATTATAAGCTTGAACTGCCACACATTAAATGGCTGAACGTGAGTGCGTGTGATTTTTTCGGGATATTAATCTCTCACAAAAGTAAATTGATTTACGTGTCCACAGCACCATTTTATTCTGTTGTTTACCTGTGATCGTACTTCCTTTACAATTGTGTCAGCAAATCCCTGTTGACATGCATACATGAGCTCTGTACAGCCACCCTTAAGACGATTTCGATCCTTTGATTTTTTGATGACACCATTATTGATTGGTGACAATTTTATTTCTTTTATGCCTCTTTGATTTAAGTCCATTGCGTTTTATCAGCATGTTCTTCGTCTATTTCACTTAACTCGCTTGCTCATTCACTTGATTATGCAAATCTCTGATTGCACTGCGACTTATTTTGATGGAAAAAAATTGCATCCAACTGATAGAGTTTCTTCTTTCTTCTATATATCGTGTCAATCACAGTGCACATTGCGAGCAGCACAACCAAGTGTAATAGTCGATAAGAAAGGAAAAGAAAAAAGTAGAAAAAGTATGGTTTTGAAGGAGACGAGAGAGAGAGAGAAAAAAGTTTATCGCTACGAACTTTTTCTAACCCAATTTGAATAAATTTGCAATCAATAACGATTTAACATAGATTTTTTCCTCCATCTCATACACTACTACTTGGCTATGCACTAGTAACTGCACAAACTACTAAACTTCACGTCTGGAATGTGTAAATAGCTCATAAATAAATTTTCAACTCAATGTAAGAAATTTCAAACTTTGCCACTTTTTTCCCCTTCAGCGTCAAAATGGATAAAGTTAGACAATACTCGTCGTCATCGACATCATATGCTCAATATGCACAGCTTAACTTTAAAACAATTTCTTTTCTATCTCACATGCCCACTTTGAAATTGCAATTGCACGAATGGCATATGCCACAAGGGTCTTATTAAATTTTCTTCTTATCGTCTCTTTCTTTCTATTATTGCTTGCTCTCAGCAAATATTATCGTATTAAAAGTCAAGAAGAAAAATCTGAGAAGTTCATGAAGCTTTAATGTTGAAATAGAAAAAGTTTAAAATAACATGAATGGTCTAATATAAGCTTTTGACCTATTGTAATTCTTACTAATTGAAATTTTAAAGTTATAGAAATGAATTATGATTAAATTAGTTGATTAAAAAAGTCTTAACTCAAAGATAATAAAGTTAAATATTCAACATTTCAATTATGATGTGAAAATCCTTCTTCAGACATTAAGAAATTAAAAAGAATAAGTCTCATGAAACTCAGCAAGTATTAAACATTACTTCCAAATGACAAGATGAGATTTCTCTGAAGGTATATACATTCTTTCAATTAAATAAGACTGAACGCAGAAAAATATTTGTAAAACGGACTAACTGCTGCTGCTGCTATATTGAAAAGATGAAAAGCTTTTTGGCAGTCTAAAGGGAATTTTCGCCACTCATAAATGTAAAATTTCATAAGAAATTCTCTTTTTTTCAATTAAAATAAGATCTGTAAAGGAAAACTTCGTCATACTCTTACCATTGCCTGCACAATAACAAAAAAAAGAAGCAAAAACATAGAAAAAATATTATAATGAGAAAAATGATAGAATTTAATTAGATTCCGCAGGGTCAAGATGAACATAACTTATAGCAAAATAAAAAAAAAGAGAGAGAAATTCTTTAAGAGAAATAAATGTCCAACACATTAATACCAATGTCATGAGGTTCATGAGTAGAGATCTCTGGTTGTGTATGTTAAAATTACTATGGTTACACAACGTTCCAAAACAAAAGACGAAAAATAGAGAGAAAGAGAAAGTTTTTTATGAAAAGTTCTCATGCGGTTATTCACACATTAGCACAAAGCACCTCACATAATAATCCTTGATGTATTCGACACATTGCTTGCTCTATACTCTCGACACCATGAACCATACTTTATGAACGATTCTATCGTGAGATGATTGCACTTGCTCACACATGGAGAATAATGAAAAATCATGTTTAATTTCGAAATTAATTTCTTCTTCACGCTCTCACTTTCTAGTCCATCTCATCTGTGTCGCATAAAAAAAATTTATTTTTTTTATTAAAACTTTCTCATGCAATTAAATGCAATTCCATACGAATGTTGTCATGGCTGAAGTACCATGAGCATGCAAAACTTTGCATAAATTTTTAATTAGATTCTGGGCAACAGTAGCAGTAGTAGTGCGCTATGCAAAAAACGCAAAAACATCAACTTTTATTTTTTTTCTCTTCTCTCGCCTCTCTCCATAACTGTAACAATAATGCTGTGTTGGCTCGCCAACAAATTTTCCCTATATAAATATATAAACTCTACGCTGTTTGTTGTAAAGTATAAAAAAAAATTGAAAACATCGCAATTTACACTCGGATTTAATTATTTTATAACATTGTTAAGAGTATAAATTTTCCATTATTGCGAGATAGTCATTGCACACTAAAACACCCATCACGATTATTAATTTTATAATTTTTACATGAATATGAATTCACTAAATAACATTACGCGCTGTAGTCCGCTATGCTTAACTATTACTGACTAAGCGCCTTTGAAATTGCCATTAAATGAGTATAGTCTAAATATGCATAGACGAAAAGGAGAAAGGGCTTTTATGTATGTATACTTTCTACTGCTCGCATATGGCTTGAGTAAGAGAAAAAAGAAAGTTAAAGAGCGAGCGAATAAGCGCGAGAGAAAGGAACGCGCAAGGAGAAAAGTTAAAGAGAGCACATACAGAGGAAAAAAGGGAAATAAAGTGTGTTATGTGCTACATAAAATAATTGATTGATTTTGCCACGAAAACTTTTAAAGCTTTAATATTGGCATGTGCTAGAAAACATAAGAAAGAAAAATGAAAGTTTATGGAATTTGCTGACATGTGATGACTGATTTGATTATGGATTTCAAATACTTTCAGTCATGACAGTTGAGGTGGAATAATTCAATCAATTTGATATCAACTGGTAAGAATCAACACGAATTTACTACAAAATTATTCAAATGGAAAAGAAAGTTTCACAAAAGCTCTTTGTAAAAACTTTCGAGATTTTCGAGTTCAAATTGCTTTATAGCAACAAGAAATGAATTTTCCACTATGACACACGGAAAATATTAATTGTCAAAGCAAAATACAAAATATTTTTTCAAAACAGAAAAGTCAAAGCTCAATTGAAAAAAAAATGTTTTGTATAGTGCTGCACAAAGTAACACAAAAGCAATATTTTCTCATTCAAATATACAACACATTTTTCACAAATCATAAAATAATCGTCAGCTATTTCAATTTTTTTTCCATCATACATTTCATAAAAACAAGTATCACTTCAATCACATATTGCAATATTTCACATTGGAGCTTTTTTGAAATATTTTATTGTGTAGTTCAGTTAACGAATATTTGCATCATAACATGTGTTAACTTCTGAAAATTCTACAATATCTCCTCCTCTTCACTGCACACAATTCTCTCTTTTATTCATTCTTAGTAACATTTCATAAATCATCAAAAAAGCGTTTGGATGAAGAATTTTGTTATAGTGAAAAAAAGCAATTTGCATTTGCCAACATGTATCATGTTGAAATAGTATATGCAGGAAGTTGCATAAAAGTACTAAACAGAATATAAAATTTCTCTTACTCTCTTTTTCACTCGTGAGCGATATTATTTTTAGCTGTCTGACATTTCTCTTCACTTCCCCATAGGGCATTCCGCTTTTAACCAATGTTTATAAGAATTTAGCGAGTGGTAAGCCGGATGTGGAAAGGCAAAAGAGGTTTTCGTGTGTAAATACTCAATTATTAGCACGAACATCAAAACTTTCTTTCTTTTTATGAGTCGCTCTAACTAATGACCAATGAATGCGACCTTCATGTTTTTTGATATGAATAAAATCCTTCTGCACAATGTTGATATGCCAAAAAAGTATCTTTGTTGATTAAGTCGAAATTTATAACGAAAGCTCAACATTTAATTGGTTCATAAACAAAACTTTTAATATTGAAGCTGAATTAGTTTTTTAAGTAGATAACAATACGCTACATACAATCTTTTGATCATTAAAGTTATGACATTGGTTTGAATAAAATTACAACAACAATGTGTTGGATAATTAATAGAAAAAACTTTTGTGACATTAATTGCAAAAGAATTTGTGAAATGTGAAATTAATTTGAGACCCTGCCAGGTAAATTAATAAAGCTCGTTTTCGTCTTTCACAGCGGTAAGAAAATTAAGAGAGAAAAAGTCCGCATGACAAAAAAAATATGATTTAATTTGCACGCTTAACCTTAGATATTTCGTTCTTTTGAGCCATACACATTCCTTCATTCTTTATCAGACATAATTTTTCACTCGTAACATTTCCAAGTGACTGTAAATTAGAGGGAGGAAAAAATTTTAAGTCATTTAGTGCCAAGGAAAAACAACCATAACGAGATTTGATTAAGCCATAAGACTAGCTTTTACTCAAGAGAGTGCTTTGCCACTTACGCGTTCTCCCTTCTTTTCATTCGCCATCTCAGGCACAAAATTTCATTAATTATATTTTATGATTGAAATTAATGAACGAGAGCGAAAATTTTCGAGATTCCTTATTCAATTTTTCTTTTTTTTTTCTTATTGGCTTGATGATGAGGCAAAAGGAGAATTAACCTTGACATCATTTTCATTGGATTAGTTATTATTATGATATAAAAGCTCTTTTATGAAGTACATTGTAGCAGCGAACCGAAGTTCATGGTATTTTCAGCTGGCATGAAACAGTCATCTATGAAGCATTTGCCAACCATAATTACTTCCACTGCTCGATGCCTTGCATGTTGCCGTCTGTTTTTATTGCAGAAATATTATGTTGCAGAGTGTGTTTGCCAAAAAGCTTGTTACACAGAAAAACTATAAGCAAGGCACTATACCAGCAGCAACTTTGAAGTAATGAATGTACATGAGAGTGTTGTAATCTTATAATAAAAAATTATAAGCGATTATGAGTGTTTTTAAGTTTTACAAGATTTAATACTCTTTGCAGTTTTTTAACTTGATCTTGTGGAGATATAATTTATTAATTTCCTTTTCATTTTTAATTCTTCATTTTTAGTGATCTGGGCCGAGTCTTCTAAAAAAATAATTTTCAGTTTAGTTGCTTCTAAAACAGACAATTAATTAAATGAAAAAAAGTTAATGAAAAAGATCGAAACAAATAATAAAAATAAAGATTTTAAGAATTTAATTTTAAACAAATGTAACAACATTTTTTGTAATAATCAAGGTATGTAGTATAAAAATTTCAAGTTTATTTAAAAAATAGAAATAATAAAAATTTTATTGTAATTTTGCTTATTTATAATGTTTTGAAGAAATTTTGAGAAATCTTATGAACCGTCAACTAATCTAAGTATATGTAACTTTTTTCAATGGGTGGGACACTTAGCCAAAATCAACCTGAATTAACTAAAAAAGTTAATTTTTGTAATAATTTTTTTTTGTAAATAATTTTCAGTTTAGTTGCTTCTAAAACAGACAATTAATTAAATGAAAAA
>JACWBX010003075.1:0-11303 GCA_014622435.1 Polypedilum pembai
ATTTCCCGAATAATGCAATAAGTGACAGCTTTCTAACTAAGCGATAAGCCAGTAACTCGATAGCACAAATCTAACACAAAAAACCGTAAGTCGCTAGCTATTATAGTTTTCGAGATCTCGCGCCTCACCCGGGCCGCAGCCAGCCAGCCAGCCAGCCAGCCAAAGTGAATGTATAAGCTGCATTTTTTTTTCCAAAAATGCGCTAAAAATGAGAATTAAGTGGAAAAAGTAGTTAAAGAATAATAAAACAGGAAATTTATTTTATCTTATTTCTTGGTTTCTTTACAGAATTGTTCGCAATAAAGCAGCTGAAAAAGCAAAACATCATCATCATCAACAGACACAAAACTCAGGAACACCTCCAGGTATGAAAAATATAAAATTCTTTAGCAAAATTTGAATTTTGGAAATAAAATTTATCTCAAAGAAAAATCACTCGGAAGTAAAATTTATCTCCAATTGATTTTTCGTCTGACTTGTCTATTTTGAATCAGAGCTATTATGACTCCTGAAATAAGAGGTCATAGTCAATTTTTTAGAACTCATGTATAAGTTTTGAGACGATTCTGTTTTGAATAATTTACTCACTGATACATGATTAACAAACAGGCATCAACCAGTATTTTCATATTCATTTAACAATAGTCATGTATTGATAGCAACGACTTGTGACGACTGCAATGAAATATTTTTTAATTAAAATAAAATACTAATCGACCAAATTTTTAAAGATTTGGATTTGAATTTTTGAAGATTTTAACCGGTTAAATTTTAGTTGATTTTTTTCGATTATTTTAACCGACTAAAATTTAGTTAGTCGACTAAAATTGATTTTAATCAGTTGAAATGATCGACTAAAAAACAACTTAAATTTAATTTAATTTAAAGTTGTTTTAATTTAATCGACTAAAATTAGTTAATTTTAGTTAGTCGCGACTTAAAAAACCAAACGGTTTCGGACTCTGGTCATAAGTTCTTTGCAACTAAATTTTTAAAATTTTGCCTCTAAAAATCACAATTGAACAAATTTCTTTTCCTATTTTTTTCTTATTTCCATCCTTGTTTCATATGTCTTAAAAATTAGAGCTTAATTTCTAATTTGCTCAAAAACTTACAGCAAAAATGATATCTTTTACTAATACACAAAAAAATGTTCTTTGTCTGTGTTTCATTTTCAACAATATTTTTTTTTTCTTCTAGGACACCTCCCACAATCACCACAAATGACAACGACAGATCCACAAGATAGTAACGGCGCGACACCAAATTCAGTAAATGGCAGCGAAGGACGAGTATCGAGTGGATACAGCATAAATGGAATTCTTGGCATTCAGCATGCCAATGATGTTAATGTAAATAGCATGAAAAGGAAAAGAGTTGATGACCATGGTGAGTAATAGGAGGAAAAATTTGAAATTATTTTAATCCTTTTGCTGCGGAAGTCTCTTGTGAATTGAATAAAAAGCAAAATTGTTTAACATAAAATGCTATCAAATGTCCTCAGTCACTGCAAGTTCGCATTGTTCTTAAAACGGACATACAATTGACTTTTCTCTCTTTTCTGTTGATGAACGAAAAAGGCAGCAGGGATAATGGCCATCATCAACATTGTCATTATTTTTGTTGCAAAAAGGAATTGTTTCGACCGCTGTTTGCTTGCTTTGTTTAGTTGCGATAACAAAAGGAGGGAAATTTTGTCGCAAAGCGGTTTGGTCAGCTCTTTATTTCCCTCTTCCTGTATTTGTCTCGTGTATGGACACGAGAAAGAGAGGAAAATGCAAAAATTAAGAGACACAAATGTTTCATTGTCTTTTTTTGCTATTCAAAGAGACATTCTGAAAATATTATTATTGCGCAATTTCTAAAATGCATTGTGTATTGTTTGAGGGAAAAAGAAAAATTATTGCTTGAATTTAAAATAGAAAATTTGTTGAAAATTTAAAAATTTTCTTGATCATAAAAAAAATTCACATTAAAATTCTTTTCCTTAATGAACACAAATTATATTTCAACTATCACAAATAAGAAACCAAAAATTTGAGTCGTAACAGAGATTTTGTATAACATAATAAAATATATTTTTCAATTTTAGATGAAAATCGTGACATTAATATTCACATGGAAGAAGATATTAAAAGACAACGAATTCAATACAACGGAGATCAAATTTATCCAAATGTAAGTTTTCTTTTTAATAATTTATTAAAATTTTATATAGAGCTTGGAAAATTAAAAAATTTAAAACAAGATCCCACGTAACCGAAAATACGTTACGCTTTCTGTTTACTTGCTTTTAGCATGCTAAAAAAGAAGGTGTAATTACTTTTTAGTTTCTCGATGATATATTAGAATATTTCAATTCCTTATTTAACCGCTAAAATTCAAATTCGGGAGGATTATGTTTGAAATAAAAATTGTTCTAAAATCTCCCTAAAACAGCGTTTTTAAAACAAAAGTTTTAGGAAATCACTGTATTTAATTGTTATTTATGCTTTACGTTATAGTTTATGACTCAATATATTGTTAGCAATAAATAAGAAATTTAAATATTCTTGGAAATTTAAGTACTTTAAAATTTTTTAATAAAATGATTTGATCGAAAAGAATAGATTGAAGCAAAGGGGAAGAACTCAAAATTAATCAGGAGTTCTAACCCTTTAGACTAAAGTATTCTATTATTTCTTATTTTAAATTGAAATTAAGACAAAAATTTTTGAACTATACAATTAGATATAAATTTTGTATTTTCAACTAAAATTTATAAAAATTTTTTCTAATAAATTCTAATTACAGCTCTGGTCATCAAAGTGGTGCGTAAAAGATGAACCTAAACACCAGGACCTTGCAAACTCAGTAGTTGTGGCAATGCCAACACCACCACATAATAATAACAACAACACGAACAACAATAACAATAGCAATTCAAACAACAATACATCGAGCAACAACAATAATAATCCATCGGCAAATAACAACACATCATCGTATTATGATACTCACAATGTGTTCCCAACATCGGTCAATAACAACAACAATCAGGACACAATACTCTATGATAGCATCACAACGATATCACAAGCACAAAATACACTTTATGCGCCCTCAATTGGAACTGCTATCGGTAAGTTTACAAACATAAAAAATAAATTTTACTAAGGGTGAAGGGAAAATTTTTGTTTTTTCATTTATTATAATTAAATTTATAAACAAAAATTCTTATAAAATAAAGGATCAGGAACATTTACGTCATTGGCACCACTCAGTATGCAAGATATTAAACTTAATGCAACGACGACTCTAATTGATCAATCAATGTCTCCATACCATGCAGGTGAGAAGAAAGAAAAAAGATGATAATTGAAGTTTGACATGCACATGAAACTCACTAAAGTTTCTTCTTGGTGAATGGAAATGGAAAAATGCACTTAAAAGACAGAAAAAATTACAAGATGTAAAAACTTATGGAAATTTGCACAAATGAGTTATTTTTACAATGCACATTTGTAAACAAAAAATTTATAGTAGTTATTTTGGTGAAGGACTTATGGTTAAATAAATAAAAAAATTTCATCGTTTCATTTCACATATAAGCTTAGAAATTTTGACCGAATTCAAAAGAAATAATTGAAAGTTTTTGACGACTTTGTTTAGTACTAAAAAATGTCTTAAAGAGAATATTTTAGATTTTAATATTCCTGATATTATTGCAAAATGTGTAACAAAAAAGCCTCTTTGAAATAGGAACTGTTTGCGAGAACAGAAAGTTTGAAAATACATATACTTTCATCGCTGAAGGGCAAAGACCCCTAAAGCTTTTTTGCAGCTGCATTTTGGAAAATGTCACCAAAAAAAAGCCATTTGTCTCATAAATATAAGAAGGTGGGAGGATTTTCCTCAGCTGTGGATAGTTTTCTCACCTATAAAATGAAATTATGCAAGTTATGCATCATCTATGTAACTTAATTTGCAAATATTTAAAATCGTGATAGAGAAAAGTTTACCTAAACTTGCTTAAGACTCTTTTTTTTTATAAAAATTTCGAATTCAATTTTCTATTTGATGCTAGTTAAAACTGTTTCGGCCGAAAAAGCATAAGAAAATTTCAGTAAAAATACGTCAGTCACTGTAATATGTTTGTTCGACAGGAAAACAGTTCCGTCAAAATTAGACTAACTTCACAGAGGTCAAAAATTTAATTTCTAGTTTTTCTGGTGGTTGTTTCTTTTTTTCTTTTTCTTCTATTGCACTCTTTATTCAATTCTTAAAAAGTGAACAAAGTAAAACAAAAAATCAGCACATAAAATTTTCAAAGCACAAAATATTTTCTAACACTATCAATGAAATTCATCATAAAAATTACTCACGAAAAAAAATTTGTCCTTCCTTCGAATCGAACGATACCCAATTGCAGATAGTACAACGCCCTACAACACACTTGCTTTGTCACAAATTGAAGATGGAATTCCACAAGCAACACAACAAGATCAACCTGATTCATCATCAGAACTGCCAATGTTTACTATGATTTCACCTGACGGACAATCAACATCACAAGGTCTCATTAAAAATGACTCAAACAACAACAATAACAATGATCGAAATAATAACAAATCAAAAGACAAATTGCTTCATGATGATGATCATAGCAAGCGACATTTGTTACAACGTTATAGATTGGAAGATGGTAGCGATCATGCCACAGCCATTCATCATCCTCATCATTTGCTGCTCCTTCAACAACAACAGCAACAACAAATGAACTCACAAATGAGTCACACCATGGATGGAAAATCAAATTTAATTCCAGTACCCGAAAACTCACCGTCACTGATTGTGCTGCAACCAAGTGCACAAAGTGGCGGTTATTCATCTTTCTTCAATCATTATGCAACAGGCAAGTTCACAGCACAGAAATCAAATGAATTCACGCACATGGGAGAATTTTTTGTTGAACTACGCGATGGCTTAACTTCACTTTGAATTATTTTTTCATTTAAATGTTGGGGATTTTTTTTTCAAAACTTGATTTTGGGGGTCAAAAATAAAAATTTAAAATTTTATCAATTATTTTAAATTCTTATATTTTTTACAGCAAACAATGGATCAGTTGTAGCAGCAAGTGACTATGCTTATAATTCAGCACCATACCAGCAATACAGCACGCCGTATAATTATGGATACAATGTACCCACAACTAGCAGTCTCCTCAGTAAGTAAGCAGTGAGTATTTTACTAAAAATGAAAAAAGAAAAAAAATGAATAAAACATTTAAATTAAATTCTGAATTAAAAATCTAAGGTTCAGCATTATGCAGATAAGAAGAAGAATTTTGCTCACATTTGTCTTCTTTTTCTTCACTTTTATTTGTAAAAACAAATAGGAAGAAGATATGTGCATAATTCTTCTTCTCATATGCATTTTGCCGAATTCTAAACATTAAAGATAAAAAATTTTCTAAATTATGATTTAAAAATTCAATTGGACATAAGAATATAAATTTAAAAATTTCAAAATTGACGAAAAATATAATAAAACTCAATCCAAGAGCCTTTTGATTTCAATTTAATTTTTATGGCGAAATCTAAAATTTCCTCAGACTCTGATAAAGTTTAAGAGAATTTTTGGTTTTGATACAAGTTAAAAATCAAGGAAGCTTTTTATAATGCTCCCACCTTCAATTTTAATTTAAAATATTTTATAACTAATAAAACGTTTAATAAATTAAAATTTAGAATAAAACTCATACTGTGGTTATTGAAAAACTACTATGATAATTTGTTCAGAGGAAACTGAAATTCATTTTTGAAAATTTTTTAATCTTTTTCGTTTTAATTTTGATACAGAAACATTTTATTTTCGTCAGTAGTTCAATAAATTTTTGGCTTGATAATCTTTGCTTATAAAATATTCCTGATAGTTTCAAACGACAAATTTCAAATTAAAATTGTGTTATTTGGACTTTTCAATTAAATTTTCAAATTATTTCTTTTTAAATTTTAGACACAACGTATTATTTTAATAATGAACAAACGAGCGATCTTCGATCTCCACTGGCAGCAACACGAGCAAATTCACTTGCAAGTGCTTCATCGCCTACTGGAACTGCATGTGTGAAAACTGAAATCAGTGCAAAGGATATTTTTCTCGTGTAGTTTAATGAATTATTCAAATAGAAATTATTGTAATAATAAAAGATTGTCATTTTTGACTTTTGTGTGTTGATTTTGAATTAAATTAATTCTATAAACTTTTTTTTTCTAAAGATCTCAAATTCAAAATTTTTGAACAAATAAAATTTTAAATTTTTTAAAATTTTGTAACAACTTGATTTTTTAACTAAATTTGAAATAAAAAAATTTCAAAGAGCAAAAAAAAACAACTTTTTACAAAATCTTAAAATTTAAAAAGCTCAAAAATCATCACACAAAAATCAAACATGTTAAAAAAGCATAAGAAATTTTAGGAAATAAGATTAGAAAATTTTTAAGTAAAAAAAGTCACACAAACGAAATAAATTGTCACCACAAAAAAATTAAAATTAAGAGAAAATTTTAAGAAATATTTAAAAATCAATATTTTAGCTATTAAGAAATCTAAGGTCATTAAATGCACCCAAAAAACTTTTTTCACATTTTTTTATTTTTTTAAATCAGCAGAAACTTTCACAAGAAAAAATTATACCAAAGAAATGAAAAATTTCTTGTTTTATATTTTTTGAGATGGAAATTATTCATAAATATCCCGTACTCTTTTCCTTGCTTTCTTTAGTTTAATAAAAATGTTTTTTTTACCAAAGAAATTCTCTGCTGATGACAAAAACTCACCAATTCTAATAAATATTTAATCACACACACTCACAAGGATTAATTGCAATTTTGTATAATATTAAATGTATTTAATAGATAAAAAATTCAAATTTTGTAATTTAAAATATTTTAAGAAAATATCTCAATCATAAAAACAATTTTTGAGAATTTTATGAAAGTTTTAAATATCGAAAATTTAAACTTTATTAAATTGAAAGAAAATGAATTCAATTTAAATAACAAAATTACAGAAATTTGTTTCTTTTCAAATTTTACGTTTTTAAAATTTTTACATGATTTCGAAATCCTCAATTTTTGCTTAAATGACAGTCAAAATCTAGGTATTAATATTCAAATAAAATTCTATAACAATAGATCACAAGTTCATGCTTGGAATAAAATTTTTCTTTATTTTCACTAATTTACTAGAGTTCATGAAATTTTTGACAATTTTTATTTTAAATTTTGTCAAATATTATTTTCTGCTCACTGGAAAAATGAAGATTTTTTAAAAATAAAAATTTGAAAAATATAAACAAAAAATTTAATAAGAAAAGTCCAAAAAGTAAAGAAATAAAATTCTTTTTTCTTATTTTCTCTATATAAACAATGAATAAAAAATTAAGAAAAATTTAATATTAGAATATTTAAATAAAAATGAAATTTCATTGTAATTAAAACATTAATGATATAAAAATGTGAAAAATTTGAACAAAATAAAATTTTAGATTTTAAATCTCATTATGATATAAAGAAACATGCAAAAGAAATAAAATGAAAATAAAAATTGATTGAAAATTAAAATTTTTTTTATTCTTTTTTTGCAGTAGATTTCTGATAAAATTAAAAAAAGCCTCTTTTTCAAGTAAAAATTTTCTATTTATTTCCAGATAAATAACTTTTTATTGACTTATTTGATGCATCAAAAAGATTTGATTCCGTAGATTTCAGCATATTTTTCCATGGAAAATTTCGTAGAATTTCCATTTGTTCTGTGTACCACGTATAAAAGTTTTGGCTTTAAAAGTTGTTCTAATATCACAAAGATTAAAATTTTAAGTTTTCAATAAAATTAGTAAGCTTTAAATGATTGTATTTAAATAAAGTTATCATGATACTGTACAAGAGTCTAATGAAACTTTCACTAAAAACTATGAATTTTTAAAATATTTTGAACTGTTGAAATTTTCTTTACTGTCAATGTTTTATGTTTATTTTCTTTCCTTGAGACTTGAAAATTTTTCGAACAAGAAAAAACCACAATATAAGATATTAAAACTTTGCGAAACTTTTCAAGTAGATTACAAACGGACAATTCAGATCTGTAAAAAAATTTTCATTGAAAACGCAATTGATTGTTGTTTTGAAAAAGTTTGAGAATCTTACAGAACTTTTTATAAATGTTTAAAAACCCTGGAAGAATTTTTTGATATTTTTCTTCACTGAACGCACAAAAAAAAATCAAAACAAAACAAATTTGCTAAAACCAAAACAAACAAAAAAACAAATTTTTGTTATTTTACAATTAATTTGTCGCCGAAAATCTCAAAAATGGTCATAAAATGTGCAGTTTTAGGTTGCACATCAAAAGATACTGACGAAGGCATAAATTTCTTTCCATTTCCAAGAGTTTCAAAGAAATACGGCGATTTGAAAAAGGTAAATAAAAAATTTATTAAAATTTTTTGTAAAAAAGTCTATTTTAGGTCTGGATTGAATTCACACGACGTCGTCATCGCAATTTTGATAATGAAAAATTTTGCGAACTTCATTTTGAAAAGAAATGTTTTTTCGTCAAAGGCAAAAGTGACAATATCTGTCTCAAGAAAGGTTCTGTTCCAACAATTTATTATGAAGATGGAAATAGAATTGAAGTTCCTTACAATACTCATTATCAAAAATATTACGGACCAGAAGCTGATAAATTATATCACGAGACTGAAAATTCAGTTTTTGATCATGAAAGTGAATTGATTAAAATGCGATACAAAATGTTGCAAAATTTAAAAAATTATTGTAGATTTTGTTTGATAAACAACAAGGCAGCTAAGTGTATTGCATTGAATGCTTTGGAAAATTATCAAGTTAATCCAATTGATATTTTGGAAATGATTCGTTGCAGTACTGAACATAATTCTACTTTTAGGTGAGAAATTATTATAAATTAAATATTTTATTAGAATATAATATATTAGTGTTTTTTTAATCAACGTGATATTTAGCTGAGATTAAAATTTCAAAACATTTTGGAACTATGATATACCACAAAAACCTTAATATAAATTTAATTTTTCATAAGCGCATTCGGATCACCTCAAGGCCTTTTGCCGAAACATTTGTAGATCGCACACACTAACTATTGAGCAATAAAATACAAAAATTAAATGACGAGCACCAAATCACTCAAAAACTGCACTGAGTATTAAAATGCTCGATAAATAAATGCTAAGCATTGAAGATTTTGAAAGCTAAGTTCCAACTATGAATCACTCAAATAATTAGTGCTGAGCATTAAAACTCTCCAACACTTAGAGTTGAGCACTGAAAACAAAACTTAATGCTGAACAATGGAACACTCAGTGTTTAGCATTACAAAATTCAAACACTTAGTGCTGAGGATCAAAATATTCTAAATGATTATAGAAATAAATTTTTACATATTAATTAGTATTTGTTGGTAATAACTGATAAATGTTAGCTCCATACATCACTCATCTATACTATTGCAGATCAAAATTTAAGATACGACCAGTTTCCTAAAGTTCAATAAATTACGTCTCTAATTCGTTAGTTATTAAATTTATAAATTTTCTATTTCTAGTGAAATAATCTGCGAAGATTGCTTTCTAAAAGTGATTGAAATTCATAAATTTAGCAAGAAATGTCAAGAAAAGCAAAAAGAATTTCTCACGGAACTTGAAGAACTTGATGAAAAAATCCAAAAAGTTCAACGAGTCAATAGGACAACACAAAATGAAGCAATTCAATGGTTCAAAGTTGAAGTGACAGAGGAAATAAATGACAATGGCACTTCAGTTTTTATAAATGATGAAATCACAGAAGATTTAAAAATTGATCAAATTGAAGTATCAATCAGTATGGAAGAGGAAGCGCTTGTTCCATCAGAAATTGAAGAATATGTTGATTTTCCTATGACATATGAGGAAGAAGAAATCGAACAAGAACCAGAAATTACAAATAGACCACTCAGAAATCCACCAAATAAAAATGGTCGGCGTGAAAATTTCAATGAAAGACAATATGAATGTTTTTTCTGTCGTCTTAAATTCAAAGGACGAACTGTGTACAAAAAACATGATTGCTCAGTCAAAGAACGAGAATGTCCAGTATTTGGTTGTGGTAAAATGTTTTCAAATCAAGGAAGCTATTCAGGACATATTACTAGAATACATGGAATGCCAAGAGTTTCACGACAATTTTGTCCTGGATGTAAAATTTATTTCCAAATGAGCGCTTTTGATTTTAAGGTTTGTATAAAATGAAAATAAACAAATTGTCTAAATTAAATTTTTAAAAATAATTTTAGGAACATTGTCGAACATGTGAGCAAACAAGTGCGATAAAAAATGAACCAATAAAATGTGAACTTTGTAAGAAAATGGTTGAAGGACTTGAAGCTTATACTGCACACAAATTATTCCATGCAACAGAAAAACTTATCGAACGTGTTGATGAAAATGGAATAAAAACTTACGCACAGCCGAAATATGATGATGTTGAAAAAATTTGTGATATTTGTGGAAAAGTGTTGACAAATTATAAAAACTTGAGAAAGCACAAAGTCAATGTTCATTTGGTTGATTTTACTGGTGAAATGTATTATTGTGACTTGTGTCCAGTCAAAAAACCAACAAGAAGATTGATTTATGATCACATGAAGTCAGTTCATATTATAAATTGGCACACATGCGCTATTTGTGGAAAATCTTTTAAATCACGACGTTTGCTAGCGAGACACAATCTTTATATGCATGAAAGACACCGTCTGAATATTCGCTGCCAAATTTGTCCGCACAAGCCTGGATTTTCAGCTACAGTTTATTTAGAACAACATATGAAGAAAAATCATGGCGATAACAGCACAAGAAATTTAAACAGATACAAATGCGATTTTGGGTTTTGTGATGCGACTTACGCGAAACAATCAAGTTTGGAGCAGCATAAAATTAAAATGCATGGATATTATCAATTTTGAAATGTGAAATAAAGACAACATTTATTTAAATTTTTCTTAAACTTTGAACTTTTACTTCAATACAAAACAGCACTAGCTTCTTTATAAATTTCATCCCAAACTTTCAATCTCGATGTTTCTGGCAAATCAATCATTTTCATCTCATCTTTCGTCAAATGCAAACATTTCAATGACAAATCCAAACTTTTATTTTCTTCCCATTCATCAACACCAGTGCAGCCATGAATTGCGAAATTCGAAATAATTCCTACAACTTTCATGATGTTTTTGAACTCTATCGA
>JACWBX010003076.1:0-32419 GCA_014622435.1 Polypedilum pembai
TACTTCTTTCTTGATGTAATTGCAGTTCTTTCATTTAATTATGACATCGCTCAATTGCTCCTTTCTCCACATTCATTTATCTATCATCTGAAACGATTATAAAAAATTGTGCGAGTCAATTTTAATCACAAGCAAGCACAAAGCAATTTTATAATTTAATTTTTAACATCTAGCTCTTTCAATTAAGAGTTGTCGTTGACTATTTTGCAATTTCTCAATCCTCGCATTTACTGCAATTTATCTTCTCAAATCGATTATTTATTGCTTTCTTTACTGCCCTCTGCCTTAAATGTTCACTACTCATTTTCAATTTCAATTTACATATTCGAAATCAGGACAGACTAATTAAAGTTGAGTTGAGTTGAGTTACAGCCTTAATCTCATATACCGTTATCGAATTGAAGAAACGCACACTGAAATTGAAGTTCTAGCTTAGTCATTTTTTGCTGTGTTTTCAGTTTCAGTACTTATTATTGCACGATATGCACTGTCTGTACAATGTAGCGATGAGTTTTAGTTTTTACTTTTCATAGACACACACATTAAATGGACTAAATGTGCTAATGGATGAAAGATAAGTCGCTCTCTATGACCCATAAAACTTAATTGAAAAAGTTTCTAATTGGTTGGTGTTATAAATGAAAATGATTCATATCCTTTGAAACTCGTCTGACAGTTCAATGTTCCTTAAATAGACAAAACAGTTTAATCTTATATTTATCATCAATTGCAAAACTTTTTATTATGATTCAACGATGTTGTGATCTTTTTTTAATTTCATAATTTAAAGTCATTTTTAAAAAAATTGTTTATATTACGCATTTATTTTAAATCACCGCTAAGTTGATAAGACAACTTGCGTATCGTTTAAGTTTAATTAAAAACCGATAAAAACATGCATCGGAAAAAAACACCTTCGAATCTTGCGGTTAATAAGCGATATATAAAATAATGATAATGAAATAACCTTGAGAAGGTTTGACTAGCTCATTTTTTAAAAGGCAAAGCACAAAACAAACTCTCAAGCCTTCTTCTTCTTTATCTACTATCACAACTATCGCAGAGGCTCGAAATTCAAGTGAAAACACGTCGAATCGCGTCGTTGCGATGAAGTGAGAAGAGATAGAGAGATTTAAATATTATTTCATATGTGGACAAACAATTTGAGTTTGTGTGACTGAGTCTATAAATAGAACAGTTGCTGGGTTGTTTGGTTGATTGTAACATTGTTATGATGTAGGAATAAAATTCTTTTATTGAAGAATGAGGTCATTTTTGATAAAAATAAGACAAACATTGAAATAAACAAATTTCTACTGGCCTGAAATTTTATTCTACATATTTTTACGAAATACACATTGTAACAAAAATTGAATACATTCTAGCAAAAATTGACTACATTTTTAGCAAAATTGAATATGGCATCAAAATATTTGTCCATAAGAAGAAGAATTTTCAAAGCAATCTTCATTCATTTACTTTCCCCTTAAATTCCCCTACGAAACATTCAACAATGTTTTATAAAGCATGGTGAAATTGCTGAAACATTAAAAACAAAACGAATTCATTCCCCTTCATACAACACAACTTAATATACACATTCAACAGTGTCAAACGATTGTACGCGAATATTCGATATTCCCCTTATTGTGTGCACACATTCAACAGATATCATGTAAAATACATTTGCAATGTAATGTTACTTACTTGACATAGTGAGGAAGAAACATTGAAAAAAAGTTAGTAAGGAAGAAAAAATGTAATACAGACAACGTAAAAATTATATTTTGTGCAATCAAACATTTCATTTCATTAGATTTCCTGAATTCAAGCGAGTAGGACGTATATTTTGCAAGTTATTTCGCGCGTCGAGATTTTTTGACTTCGTAAAAAATTGAAGAAAGATTCTGAACTTGGCGAAAAAAAAGTTATAAAAACTGACGTGGAGAGTTAAGACTTTTTAAAAAATAATAAAAATAAATAGAAATTTTTTCGCGTCATCAAGCGCTTGAAAAATGAAATTAATTGCAATTGAAATTTTTAATTTTATTGCAAATTTAAAATAATTCAAAATTGAACAAAAAAATTACAATCGAGTTTACAAAGACAATGATAATGGATAAGACTTATTTTATGAAAACGCCAGATTAATCGCGAGTGTAGTGTGCGTGCATTTAATAGAAAGAAATGTTGCATTTGAATGACAATTTTGTGTTCTAGAAAAGAGAGAGAAACAATTGAGATCAAGAGACTAATATTTTTATTTTTTATCGCATCATATGTGATAAAAAGCGAGAACTTTAAAAAGGCAAACGAATCAAAATAGAAGTTTTTCTAGAAATTTAGTATTTTGATTTTTTAAACATTATAAAATTTAAATTTGTGCATAAAATATTTTGTAAATTTCTTGTGCTCACAAATTAATCAAAAATGGCTGTGCCCTTTTATGTGCCCGAAGCTGGATCATCAACGCCAGCAGCAACAAGTGCTGCAACAGCATCAACGACAACATCTACCATGCCGCAATCATATAATCCAAGTGTCAGTTCAGCCACCGCAATTCATCATCATACAATGCCCTTGAGTCCAGCTGATAGTGAATATTTGGTGCAAGCATTTTGTGAAGCACTTTCTCGATATTCTCGTGCAGGAGGTTGGTGGCGTGTTTTTATTTAACTTAAAAAATAGTTTTGCGGTAAAGTGTAATCATGTGTGAAAAAAATAGTTTTCCCTAAAAATGATATTTTTGCATTTATTTCATCACACACTAATCCGTTTTCGTAATGATGACAAAAGGTGCTTGAACTTTTAATGAAAAAAATCACAATCAACATTTTTTTTGTGTTCACATTCGACACACAAAGAGAAAAAAAATTGGAAATAGAATAAGAAGATTGCTTACAAAAATATGTATTTCGTGTCCCCACAAAATTGATTGCCTCAGAAAAGTGAGAGAGAGAGAGAGAAAAAATAAAGTTAAAATAAAAGTTCGAGACAGAACATCTGGTAGGTTCCACAAAAAGAACAAATTTTTCTGTCTGATATCGCAAAATAAAAAATTTTTCATGCTTTTAATTTTTTATTTATTTTCTCTCTATATGTATTCTTAAAAAGCGAATTTTTAATTTAATTTTGTTAAACATGATGAAAAACATGAAGAAAAGTGGAAAACAAAAAATATCACACTCTCAATAACATTTATTTTTTTATGTTGAATTTGTTCACTCTCTCTCTATACAATGTAACATTGCACTTTTTTTCTACTATTGATATAAACACTTTGCCAATTGTTTTATGAGCGGATTGCTATCTTGTGTATTTGGATTGCATGATTTCATTCTCGCTTTTATTTTATGCTTTGCTCACTTTATCGATACACAAACATCGTGCAAACATGCACTTTTTTATCATAATTTATGTTTTTATTTATTGGCTAACAACATGATCTTGTAAAGTGTTTATTTCGTTTTTCATTTGACCATAATGAATCAGAAATAAAATTATGTTTATTGTTTTAAATTAATATTTAACGGTTTTTTAAAATTTAAATTTTGAACTTGATCTTAAAATTTTTATCATAATTTTTAAAAAAATTCAACAGCAATATGTAAATTTAAATATAATATTGCATCAGAAATTATTATAGAAAAATTATGATGATAAGTTTAAAGACCTTAACATAAAAAAATTATCATTCGAGACACTATAAAAAGAATACTAAGAATATCAATTTCACATTTAAATATAGTGAAAACAATTAATTGTGAGCGCGAAGAAAGTAAATTATGCATAATGCAGAGAGTTTTGCCCTTAAGTAACTTTTCTTCCTTTCACATAATTTCAATTATTATTGTTATGCATAAGTGCTGTAAGAGAACATGTATATTATACAGAATACCAAATGAAAGGACATTAGAGGTTAAAAAAACCGTAAAAAACTACAATAAGCAAGAAACAGCAGCAGAAAGAAGAATAAAGAAAGAAACATGAAGTAAATCTTCTTCTTTTAGCACTGCCGTTGACATTGAGTCGTTTCTCGCTCCTCTATCTCTATAGGGAGAAAAAAATCTGTTTTCTGTCCAATTCGCATGTAACTCAACCTCATCATGATGAAATTTTTTCTTCTTTACGGTTTTCACTTTCTTGTGAGTGTGTTTGTATGTTGAGAATTTATTAAAAACATATGTGACGATCATACGATGCACGACTTAATAAATTTTCAACTTCTTCGCTGTAGTTGTTGTTTATGTTTTCGCTCGTGATGCTGTTTAGACTCTTGACAATCATATGTGCACACACAGAGCATGACAGAGATTAAATGCTTCTCCTTGACACTCGACTCATAATCGTATCATAAATGTGACTTAATAAGCATAATAAACAACAAATGAAAACAAATTTTAACTGTCGATTGATGTTGAGCATGAAATGAGTTTAGAATTATGCAATGGACAATCTTTTTTGATAAAAGTCGTCATATTTTGCACATAAATTACATTTCAAAAACACTTTGTAATGAAACAAAGAAGAAACAATTTTTATTTATAGAGAAAAATATCGTGTTTAGAGCTGCAACTCGCATATGAGATTTTATTTTTGCTTTTCTCAACTGCTCATTTGCACACAGAATTAGCATTTAAATTGTGCAAATCGAGTTTGTGCATTATTATTTTGTTCTTTCTAGAATCTCTACAGCTGATTTCGATAAAGAGTTAAAGTGAGAAAACATTAACATGCACAGAAGAATCCTTGACTGTGCACACTTAAAACACGAGTTGTCACAGCACATAAATAAACATAAAAGTATGTTTGAAATATTAAACAGTTCTCAATGACAGACGACATCAAGTGCATTTTAAAACTATTCTTCAAACAGTTGTTTAGAATCTGCCTAATTCAATAATTGATTGACACATGTTGCAGTAAAATTCTCTCACATAAACAACTTTCTCTCTCACACATTGTTGCAATTTCACTCTAACTGGACCTTGCACTTCATTGCACATGTGAGTGAATCATCGAAAAAAAGAGAATTCTATAAACGGTTCTTTGAACAGAAATGAAAAAAACGCGGAAAAATGAAATTCAGCAGCCCATGAAGTAATTAAGCTTATTTATTGTATTGTTTTGTTGTTGGACTTTCGATTATAACTTTCGCATCAGACAATGTGGCTTTTTAGAATTAGAATTTTTATTACAACTTTTTTTATGTTTCTATCTCGTTCACTCAAATCACAAAACAAAACAATGAACTGTTTGTATTTGATTTGTTGATGACGTTTCTGTGTGTGGTTTAAAGTTGTGACTTGTCGACGCGAAGTGATTAAAAATTAAGCGCCAATTAATGAAATGATCTTTTTATGATTGATTCTCATAGCGAACAATGGTCTCTAATAGTGGCGTGGATTAAAGTTGTTGTGCGCCAGACAGATTAGGTTAATTAGTGTACTAAACACCTCGAACACCGAAATTGAATGATTATTTATGAGTCATTGTTCTCACTTTGAAAGACAAAAGACCCACACACATAATGCACATTGAGAATGCAGTGCAATGCGTGCGAACTTCAAAATGCCGGTACAAATAGGAAACAATTAACACAACTCAATTTTATATTTTTATTTCATATGTAGTTGTAAAAATTGCAAGCTTTGCATACCGTCATACATATAAATGCTTCTCATGCAGTGAGCGTCCAATAAATTGCAAATTTCAAGGTCAAGAACAACTCAGTAAAGTATTTTATGCAATTAAATTACGAGTGAGCTTATGACTTAAAATCTATTGATGATTTGATTTATTCAGTTTGCATTTTAATGTATTTTTATCTTTCAACTCTTACATAAGATCATAAATAAACACAATTTTAAATTATTTTGTTGCACAATGAAATTCTCTTTTTGACTTCAGTTCACTGACAATTGAATTCTAATTTTTTCAAATCAGGTTCATTGACAACACCACCAAGTCCAAACTCTTTGTGCTCGTATGGAAATAGTGATGTGTTCTTCAACTTCAGTGATGTCCATGATGAATTTTATGGTTCGCCACGACGTTTTTGTAGTCATAGCTTGTCAATTCCACCAACATCAAGGTAAAATTCTTTCATTAATTTCTTTATCTCTCTACTAGCCATAAATAACTTTATGATTAAATACAGAACAATGTCAGATGATGAAAGTGTCTCTGAATTAAATTACATGGATGAACATAACAGCTACACGACATTGAGGGAACAATTGCAAGAATTCCCTGGTCGTGTGCCTCAACGTAAGAGAAAATCAACTGCAACAGATTTGGAAAATCCTCTACAACAACAAGAATCAAGCGAGCAGAAACACAAAAGCAAGCCAAAGGTGAGAGAAGGAATAAGAACAAAAAAAGTTGTTCATTGTGAAAGTAAATCTGTGAGAAATTACATTTTATCCCTTCTGGAAATGGAAGTAATTTCATAGAGTGAATTATTAGATATAAAAAATTTTATTTTTATTGTACCATATTGAACTCATTTCCTGATACTTTAATATCATTGTAAAGTCTTAAGAAAAGTTTTTTACAAAAATTACAAAGTCAATCAAAAATTAAAATTTTGTGTTTTATAATTTTGAATTTAAATTTTCATTGTCACGATACAATGATGCCCATACTTTTAAATTTTCTAATTCTGGAAGCAATAACTCACTTATGCCATTTTCTGATATTTCAACGCACTTCATAAAATTCTCATCATTTATATTTCTAAATTTCACTGGATTAATTTCTTTACAATTTGGATTTCCATTTATTGCGAAATTAGTAAAAATTCCGATCATTTTTTCAATCACATTGAGCTCTTTGGAATTCTTTTCTGGCACTTCAAAAATTATATTTTTAAAGAGATAAAATAAGTCATCACCATGTGCAGCTCCTCGGTATTCACTGCAATTTTTCAAATCTTTAATCATATTAAGTTCTCCAACTGCATCAAATCGCATGAGAAATGTTTCTCCTTTCGCGTGTTTCACTCTCGATTGAATAGTTCGATAAATTCCATTCCAAAAAAGCAAATCTGAAGAGAATCTTAAATAAGATTCTCGTGATGTCATGTCTTGTTCTCTGCTGAAATAAAGACTTTTAATTTTTTGACCAAGTTTCTGTGCTTTTGAATCATCTTTAGATAAATTTAATTCCAAAAGGGGCAAAAAGAATGCTGGATTCATATTGAGATGTGCTATAGCTCGTTCATCATTGATATCAGACCGAATTACACCTTCAAATGATGTTCCCGTAAAAATCATATCAATTTCATTAGACCATGTAGTTTTCATCAATTCAAATGGATTTTTTGGTATCAAGCAATTTTCAGAGTGATAAGGCTCAATCACTGGAACAAATGGAGAAAACATTCCAAAACCAAATCCCTCATCAGCACTTAAAAGACCTTTTGATGCAATCACAATGTCAGAAGCTGAAGTATTTTCTAAAAATTCTAACAAATCTTTTTCATCACCACTTTTACCTTTCCAACCTAATTTCCTCGCTAATTTTTCAGAAAATTTTTGACAAAAAGAGCGTGGCATGAATGCCCAAGGTTTGCAAAGTGAAGTTCCCGACATCAATATCACACGTTGAAAAAGTCCTTTTGATTGCTCACTAATTGCTAAATAATGACAACTTGCACCACCAGCACTCTCTCCAAATAAAGTTATATTGTTACTATCACCACCAAAGTTTTCAATATTTCTCTTTATCCATTTAATTGCAAAAAGTTGATCTTTTAATCCCGCATTGCCTGGCACTTCAAGTCTCTTATCATTTAAACTCAAAAAACCGATAGCACCAAGTCGATAATTTATCGATACAAACATAACGTCTTTTTGCAAAAAATAATCTGGCCCATATATTTCTGTTGAAGAACTTCCATGACTAAACCCGCCACCATGCACCTACGGTTTGATTTTAAAATTTTATCAAAAATTATCGAAATAAAATTTAATTAATTTACCCAAATCATCACAGGATAAAGTTTCGAAGGTTTAACGTTTTTTGTAAAAATGTTGAGAACACCAGAGTCTTCTTGGCCTTCACATTCTCCATTCACAAAATTTATTGAACAATAAGTAGTAGCTTCACGACTTGCATCAAATGGAGTTGACCATTTTTCCATTGGTTGTGGATCTCTAAATCTTAATTTTCCAAGTGGAGCTTTCATATATGGTATACTTTGAAAACTCACATAGTCAGTACCCAAAGCAGTTTTTTTATAATGACCCTTTATTGGGCCATATTCTGATTGTATAATTTCAAATTTCATCTTTAAGCGCCAACCAGACAAAAACCTTAGCTGTTCAAAGTTTGAAGTCTTAACTCAAAATAAAAATAAAAATATAAAAACAATGAGAGTGAATATTTTTCTTATCTAGAAACATGCATGTGTGCGTTGTTCAAGCTCCATAAATAGCTGTTATTATGGAAGTAGTAATGGAAATAACAAGTTTCATAATTATCATGCATGCAATTTTTTACCTGTTTTATTGAAAAGAAAAATAATTCTAAAACTCTTAATAAAACTGCTCTAAATCTATATTACACGCTTACTAATTTATGTGAACAGCTGTTTTTAAAATTAATGCATGACGTATTTCTGTACAACACATTTTTATCACCTCTTATGTAGTTCAATCTTTTTATTTCAATCAAAATAAAAATTTGAGTAAAAAAAGAAGTTGGCCAAACTTTCGGATTAGGTCATTTGTAGGACATGTGAACTTGTGATTATAATTCTCGGGTAAATTTAATGTAGATCTTCATTTTACTCTCTTCTCCACATCCCTTTCTCATTTTCAGCGCATTTTCTTAATCATTTTGTGAGAGACATTATTTCATTCATTATATTGAGGTATAACCATCATTTTCGTATAGCATCAATTTCATTTTGATTCTCTCTGTCGTCATACCCAAATCTCATCAAATTTTACATTTATTCTGTGTTTCATGCATTTTTCGAGAGATTTTATGAAGATTTGAATATAGATCCCTTAGAAAATTTCCTTGAATTAATTCTCACGTGTTCTCATTTTTCACCACAATTACTTCCTAATCCCTGTTTTTCAACTTGGCAAATGAATTATTTCAATATTTAGTTTAGCAAAATTGGAAAATCAAATTTATTTTAGATTTCATAGAATTGTTTTAATTTTTCTAAAATGAAAGAATATAACGTTTATTTTTAAAATAAACCCCTTGAAAAACTACAATTTTTCTCGCTAAACATAAAAGAATAAAATTTATTCATTTTACGTGTTTTAGTACATATAAATAACCGCAACTGACTTTAAAACAAAGATGTCGAAGAGAAGAATAGAAGTATTGGATCCATTTATTAAGAAACGAAGGTAAAAGGTTAAAAAAATAAGTTTTTAAAAATTATTTCAAAAAACGTTTTTGTTTTGTAGAGAAGAAAAAGGAATTCCAGTCGATAGCGGCTCATCTTCATCATCAGTTGTAATAACAACAACACCAGTTATGTCAGGATCAATAAATCCACTTACAGGCGCACTTTATTCTGCAAATTATCATGCACTTTACAAAAAGCGTGTTTTATTGCCTGTATTTGAATATCGAGCAGATTTCATGCGTTTATTAGCTGAACATCAATGCATCGTACTAGTCGGTGAAACTGGATCAGGTATTTAACATATTTATTAAAACCTCAATTGTGATCTTTAATTATAAAATATTTTAGGAAAAACAACACAAATTCCACAATGGGCAGTAGATTACGCGCGAAGTATGAGTAGCAAAGGAGTTGCATGTACACAGCCAAGAAGAGTAGCTGCAATGTCAGTTGCTCAACGTGTTTCTGAAGAAATGGATGTTCTTTTGGGTCAAGAAGTCGGATATTCAATTCGTTTCGAAGATTGTTCTTCACCGAAAACAGTTTTAAAATACTTGACCGATGGTATGTTGCTAAGAGAAGCAATGTCTGATCCAATGCTTGAAGCTTATCAAGTTATTTTGCTTGACGAAGCGCACGAAAGAACATTAGCTACAGATTTGTTGATGGGCGTTTTAAAAGAGGTCATCAAACAGCGTGCCGATTTGAAATTAGTTATTATGTCTGCTACATTAGATGCTGGAAAGTTTCAAAATTATTTCGACAATGCACCATTGATGAATGTTCCTGGACGTACGCATCCTGTAGAAATCTTTTATACACCAGAACCAGAGCGTGATTACCTTGAAGCTGCAATTAGAACTGTAATTCAAATTCACATGTGTGAAGAAGTCGAAGGTGATATATTAATGTTCTTAACTGGTCAAGAGGAAATAGAAGAAGCATGTAAACGTGTAAAGCGTGAAATCGATAACTTAGGACCCGATGTCGGAGAACTAAGATGCATTCCTTTATATTCGACCTTACCGCCAGCGGCTCAACAGAAAATTTTCGAACCAGCACCACCGAAAAGAGCTAATGGTGCTATTGGTCGAAAAGTTGTCATTAGTACAAATATCGCAGAAACGTCTCTCACAATTGATGGTGTTGTTTTTGTCATAGATCCAGGTTTTGCTAAACAAAAAGTTTATAATCCACGCATTCGTGTCGAGAGCTTATTAGTTTCGCCTATCAGTAAAGCATCAGCACAACAGCGGTAAAATTAATATCATTATTTATTAAACAATTATTTTAAACGTTTTAAAATTTTTATTTATAGAGCTGGTCGTGCAGGCCGTACTCGACCGGGAAAGTGTTTCCGACTTTATACTGAAAAGGCTTACAAAAATGAAATGCAGGATAATACATATCCAGAAATTTTACGTTCAAATTTGGGAACCGTTGTTCTTCAATTAAAGAAACTTGGCATTGATGATTTGGTTCATTTTGATTTTATGGATCCACCTGCACCGGTATGTTATCACCGATTATGATTGATTTGCTATGAAATTAATTTAATTTCATTTTCAGGAAACTCTTATGCGTGCTTTGGAGTTATTAAATTATTTGGCAGCACTTGATGATGATGGAAATTTGACTGATCTTGGATCTGTTTGCTCTGAATTTCCTCTTGATCCACAACTAGCAAAAATGTTGATTGCTTCATGTGCACATAATTGCTCTAATGAAATTCTATCAATCACTGCAATGTTATCGGGTGAGACTTAATTCTTTATTTTATTTCCATCTTTACTTTTTTCTACTATATTATTATTATTTCTTAATGGGAATTGTTAATTCTTAATTTCAAAAAAAAATTATCTCTATGATGTATCAATTGTTTTTGGCAATTTTTATTCATTTGTGGACGTGTGGATGGGCTTTTGGAATTTAATTTTAATTCTGATCCCCATTCAAAAAATTGCACATTTGCTGCGTCCATTTTTTTCTGTTCTTAACTTTTAAAGTGCCCCAGGCTTTTGTTAGACCCAATGAAATGAAGAAACAAGCTGATGATGCTAAGATGAGATTTGCACACATCGATGGTGATCATTTAACTCTACTCAATGTATTTCATGCTTTCAAGCAAAGTAAGTTAATTATTATAAAAAAAAATTTTATATTACATTGAAATATTTCTTATCATATATAGACAATGAAGATCCACAATGGTGTTATGAGAATTTCATCAATTACCGTTCATTAAAATCGGCGGATAACGTTCGTCAACAATTGGCTCGTATCATGGACAGATTCAACTTGAAGCGCACAAGCACAGAATTCACGAGCAAAGATTATTATGTTAATATTCGTAAAGCTTTAGTTGAAGGTTTCTTCATGCAAGTAGCTCATTTGGAGCGTACTGGTCATTATTTAACAATCAAAGATAATCAAATCGTTCAGCTACATCCATCCACATGCTTAGATCACAAACCAGATTGGGTCATTTACAATGAATTTGTCTTAACAACAAAGAATTATATTAGAACAGTGACAGACATCAAGCGTAAGTATAAGAAATAAATCATTTTGATGTTATTAAATTTATTTCTTTTACAGCTGAGTGGCTGTTAAAACTGGCACCTCAATATTACGATCTCAATAATTTCCCAGCATGTGAAGCAAAGAGGCAGTTGGAAAATTTACAAGCGAGACTAGAAACTCGTCAATATAAATATTGAGCATTTCCACGATAATTTCTATTAAACAAGTTCTTGTAAGCTTACAAATATACACTTTTAATTAACTACAGAAGAGTGGAATATAATAAAATTCTTTGAAATCAAACTTCTCTTAAATTCTTTTATTATCATATTCAAGCCAAAAGACCTATTTCAAGTTTAACTTATTTCACTTTTTCTTCAGTTTATGATAAGGGAATTTTCTGACTTTTCGTGAATCAAGTTAAAGTTTAATTCATCTCTCAGAATATTTAAAAATGCACATTATTTTGAAACACCAACTAAAGCTGGCCTTATGCATCTTTCATGCAATTTGTATCCAATTTTACTAACAACAACAACTGTATTTGGCTCTTTGTTCGGAATTTCTTGTTGGAAAAGTGCTTCATGGTAGTTAGGATTGAATTTTTCATTTATCGGATCTACTACTTCGAGTCCATTTCTTTTAAAAACTTGTGATAATTGAGCTTTCGTCATTGTAAGACCCTCATATAAACTTTTAAGATGTGGATTCTTGTCACTGATTTCCTCTTTTGGAACGGCTTCAGTAGCATGCCCAAGAATATCTGAAACTTCTAAGAGATCTTTGCAAAACGATTGAATCCCAAAAATCTTTGCATCTTCAATTTGTTTTGTTAATCTTTTCCTCATGTTTTCACTATCAGCCAACGAACGTTTGTACTTATCCTAGAAATTGAATGATATTCTTTAATAAAATGAAATTACTTAGATGGATTTGAAATTACATCAAGTTCCTTGTTCTTCTCAGTCAATGCTTCTACATCTTTTGTCAATTTTTCAATCTCGCCAGTCAGCTTCTTCTCATTTTCCGATAATTCTGGTTGTTCTATTTTTGTTTGTGCTTCTTCTGTGGCAAAATTTCTTTTATTGATTGCTGGAATTACTCTAGAAGATTTAAGAAAGGCATGGTTACATAAATATTTGTTTAAAATTAATAATCTCGTTTGTCACTCACCTGAAATTAATTGATTTTGAAAAGAATGGTGTTAGCCGTGATATACGAACAGCTGCTTGTGTTGTTATAGACGCCATTTATCGATATCTCAATTAAAATTAAATTTACTTATTTTGAAATTGTGAAATTCTAGTAAGTTGTTGCGTAGAGGTAGATCAAAACGTAAATACAGTGTTCTTTCATCAAATCAAAACAACGTTTTTGAGGAGAGACTGTAGTAAGTTGAAAAATAATTTCGAGATTTATTGAAGAAAATTTAAAATTTAAAGAAATGGCGCTATCAGAACAGTCAAAAGAACGCATTGGAGTAGTATTTGAAGTTGCAAAAACAATTTTTCATTGGGGTTTTATTCCAACAGTTTTATATTTAGGTACAAATTGTAAATAACAAATTATTTTTGAGCAAAAATAATTAATCACTATTTTCATGTAATAGGGTTTAAAAAAGGCTCAGAAGCTGGTGCACCTCCGCTTACTTTTGCATCTTTATTATGGCAATAAATTGAATATCCTTGTAAATTTTAAGATTATCAATAAAAGCTGAAAATTAGAAAAATCTATGTAAACAAAAAATGTCTACTTCTTAACAAATTAACCTTAAAACACAAATGATATCAATTTCAGATGTTGTTGAAGAATGTTTTTATTAGGAATTGCCAAGATTTTTGACAATTAAAAAAAATGAACTTATGCCTTAACAGCGTATTTGCGAACTGGATAAACTGAACGCTTGCGAATTTCTTTCTTTGTTAAGCGGCTAGCATCACGTTCACTGAGTGCACGTCTCATAGCTCGGGTCTTCTTGGGTCTCAAATCCAATGGCTTGTATTTCTTTCCCTTATACAATTTGCGAAGATTCTCTTTTGTCTTCTGGTTCATAACAATGTATACGCGAGCAATTGCTTTACGTACAACACGGCTAAAATAAGAGAAGAAAGAATTTGAATTAAATCAATTTATTATTTATGTATTTAACATACATCTTTGAAAGCTTCGAAGGTGCACCTCCTGTGACTTTTGCAACACGAAGTCCAAGAAGCTCTTGCTTAAGATCTTCGAGTTGCTTTGTCAACTCCTTCTTGTCCTTTTGTCTTAATTCCGAACACTTAACTTTACCCTGAAAAAATAAGACAACAAAAATTTATAAATTAGAAAACTATTTTTGCATTTTTCACTCAAGATATTTTATTTTCATGGAAATTAAATACATTTTACATAGTGCCAATGTCTTGCTTACATTTTTATAATAAATGCACTTTGAAAATAATTCAAATTCCTTGATTAAATGAATAAAATTTAGCTTACCATTTTTAAAACGTGTGTTTTAAAACTCGGTGAAACGAAAAAGAAAGATCTACATAGGGGAATGCATAAAATACGTTAGGGTAACAAAATTATTACAACTGAAAAAATTATTTTCCGTA
Organism: Polypedilum pembai; assembly: GCA_014622435.1. NCBI lineage: Eukaryota > Metazoa > Arthropoda > Insecta > Diptera > Chironomidae > Polypedilum > Polypedilum pembai. The sequence goes on from JACWBX010003076.1 coordinate 14,497, forward strand.
AAATATCAAAAGAGAGAAAATATTTTCTAAATTCAAAATTAATTTATTAAGGAATTTTTAACAATTTTTAAAAGTCAAAAGTGCAATATTGTGTTTAAGAAGTTACCAAATAATAAGAAAAAATCAAATGCAGAGTATAAAGTGTCTGTTTATTACAGAAAAGTCATAAATTTTATTGAAGTGATTGAAAATTTTGAGCGATGATTAATTTTTATGATATTTGAATTGCTCTCGATCGTATTATCTCTAGCTTTTATTATACATTACCTATATTACATCATAGCATCGCTGATACGTAGTTTTAGAAACGAACAAATGCAGTCAGAGGACGCAAAATTCATTAAAAAGTGAGTACATAAATTTTTACTCAAAGAAAAATCAATAATGCAAAAAAATCATTTTCACTTTTTATTTCATACTCCAATCTAAAGACGCTTCAAAGGTGGAATTATTGAGCCTCATCCATCGGAGCCAAGTATTATAGTCAACTATAAACTTGAAGCAGCTGTATATGGCGAACGAGATATAGCAGATCCAATGCTAGCTGATAAAAAGGTCTGTAAAAATTGTTGATCGCAACAACAACAAAATTGTACAAAAGAAACAATTTTCCAAGGCCTATGATTCATATACTCACTACACTCATATATATATGAGTCGAATCTTTTTTTGGAAAACTCAATGCCATAACAACGAAAACATAATTCATTCAATACTATAGAAATTGTTGTTAGTTTTGTTTAAAATGTATTTTCCTCTCCTCTTTATAGGATTGTCAGCGAATAATAAGACTCAAAACATTGAATAGCAAAACAGATGTAGCTGCATTGGCCCGAGAAGTCGTTGATAAATGTGATTTAATACACAAGTCACAGTTATCGGATGTCGAACAAATAATTTATTTTCTCAAGAATCGCAAAGTATCACGAGACTCAGGTGTTTCAACTCTTAAATCAGCATCAGTTCGATCGAAATCAGAAGCACGAATACTTGACAAAGTCAACAATGAGACGGACAAGGCGTCAATCAGGAATATCGATGATTATATTGAATTGCTTTATGAAGAACTACCAGAGAGAATTCGTGGATCCGCTTATATTCTTCAGTTAGCTAGAAATCCAGATAATTTAGAGGAACTTGAAAAGAATGGTAAAAAAAATTATTTTAATTATTTATGAAAATTTTTTCTTAAATATATATTTTATTACAATATATGTAGAAGCCGTTTTGAGCGCATTATCAAGAGTTCTTCGTGAGGATTGGCGAAAAAGTCTCGATCTCAGCACAAATATAATTTACACGTTCTTTTGCTTCTCGACATATACTCATTTTCATTCAGTAATTGTTCAGTATAAAATCGGTTCATTATGTATGGATGTCATTGACCATGAGTTGAAACGATATGATCAGATGAAACAAGATTTAGAGAGACGTAAGAGTGCAGAAAATGGCAATAATAAGGATATTAATAAAAGTCAAGAAAACTTGGACGGAACTATAATGAATGTTGAAAAACCTAAAGAGGTAAGCAAACAAAAAAAAACATACAAGTTGACACTACAAGATTAATGACAATTTTCTTATAAATTTTAATGTAGATGGAACCGCCACGAAGAAGAATACCAGAATTAAAGCAACGTCCAAAAAGTGGCAACTGGTCGATGACTAACAGTATGACGTCTTCTGCTTCATCCTCATCACTTTTAAAAGCATATTCCATGAATAACAGCTATCATGAAGGACTCTCAAAGGAATTGCAAAACAATTCAGTCGGAAACTCGACAGAAGATTTAAAAAATGATCCAAAACGTCAAAAAGATGAAATTGATAAATTGAATAAGCAGCTGAAAACTTTTGCCAAAAAACAAGAGCAACTCTTGAGAGTGGCATTTTATTTGTTGCTCAACATAGCCGAAAACACCAAACTAGAGGAGAAAATGCGTCGAAAAAATATCATTAAAATGCTTGTGAAGGCACTTGAGAGGCAGAATATTGATTTATTGGTTCTCATCGTGACATTCCTTAAAAAATTGTCAATTGTCAGAGACAATAAAGATGAAATGAAGGAATTAAATGTCATTGAAAAGCTTCCTCGTCTTCTACATAGCTCACATTCGGATCTCATTCAGGCAACCTTGAAGCTTATTTTTAACTTATCTTTCGATGGTCAATTACGCGCGAAAATGGTTCGTGTTGGATTACTTCCAAAACTAGTCCAATTTATGAGCGATGATAAGCATCATTCAATTGTCATAAAAATTCTCTATCACTTTAGTCTCGATGACAAAGTTAAGGCAATTTTCACATACACTGATTGTGTTCCTTTATTAACCGATATGTTGCTTCTCAACCTCAACAAAAAATCCGACACTGACCTCATCGCATTAGGAATAAACTTGGCATTGAACAAAAAATGTGCACAAAAGATGTGCGAAAATAATCGTCTCAAAGACTTGATAGAGCGAACATTTAAATATCGTGATGCAATCATGATGAAAATGATTCGTAACATTTCGAGTCATGAAGAACTGCGAAATGAATTTCTGGTAAATAATATTACGGTGAAAATTGAAACGATTTTTGTGAATAATAAATTTCTTTTTTATACTCAATTTTAGGATTTTGTTGATGACTTTGCAAAAACTATAAATGAATGTGACGATGAAGATTTTTTAGTGGAATGTATTGGCGTACTCGGCAACATGATTTTACCTGAGCTCGATTATTCACAAATTTTGCAAGCTCACAATTTGATTCCATGGATAAGAAAAACGTTAATACCGGGAAACGCAAAAGACGACATTGTATTGGATACAGTTGTGTTTTTAAGTACTTGTGCTACAAATGATGAATTATGTGCCATGCTGCTATGCAAAGCGGAAGTAATTTTGAGTTTAATTGAATTGCTAAAAGCAAAGCAAGAAGATGATGAGATGGTTTTACAGATAGTTTATGTTTTTCAACAAGTTTTGAGAAATGAGAGCACTAGAAATTACATGATCAAAGAAACCGAATCGCCTGCATATTTGATAGATTTGATGCATGATAAAAATATTGAAATAAGAAAAGTTTGTGATTTCTGTTTGGATATCATAGCAATGACCGATCCAAATTGGGCGAGTAGAATAAAGTTAGAAAAGTTTAGAAATCATAATTCTCAATGGCTTACAATGGTCGAGACACAAGAAGCTGATGACATTCAAGACTATGGAACTGTTGAAGATGAGGATGGGGATTTACCCGTTTATTTGACATCAGACTATCTTACTCAAATATACCAATCAGGTGAATCAAATGATGATTCCGGCGATGCTCGTACACCGTCAAATAGTTCTTTTAGTCGTCCAATGAGTCGTTATAGCAAAGATTTTGAGGATTTTGACATTTTGAAAAGTTCACAATCGCAAGAGATCATTGAACCTTTTCCTGTAAATTAAGAAATGAATTACTAAGAAACATACACACACACTCTAGTCGTTTTGAAAGCAGAATTATGATCAAATTGGTGTGATAACATAGCAAAGAAAATATTCTCTCTTTTTAATTTAAACAATGTTCTATGTAGTATTGTAAGCTTAGCTGTTAGAAATGCTTTGAAGCTTTATCAAAACGGCATGTACTATTATCTTAACTTTTGCTTGTATTATCATTTTGAGATTTTATATGCACAAAGCTTCACAATTGATGCATATTTAAGGCTTTAAACTAACCAAATTATATGAACACATAGACGACACAGATATTGACTATCTAAGTAATTTAATAAATTATTTCATTCATGTAAACTTTATTTTTAAGAGCAGACAAATGAACGATATGTGAAAGTTTTGAATCAAAGAGGAAAAATAACAATAAAAATTATTTAATTTAAATAGAAAAACAACTTAAACGATGTGTGTTCAATTATCATTACAATTACTTACTTGCATAACTGAATAATGGATTTCCCAAATGAAATTTAAAAACATTATGTTTCATTTAATATGAACTGTGCATGAATTGAGATTCTGTTTTACCGACATCTATTTAATATTGAAACAGCAATCGGTTGGAATACGCTACTGTAGTGTAGTGCGTTCAGTCGGATGTATTTTGAAAATATATTTTGTAGCAAAGTCAGTCTTTTCTCGGCTTTTTGATGAATAACACTGCAAAAAGTGTACTCGTTATAGTGAATTATCAAAAAATTAACAGCTGGTAGTGTAAAAAATTAATTTAGATGTAAAAGATTGGATTAACTTGTAAAGTGTAGCGTGAACAATTCAAAGAAATTTCTTATCAATTGTGAATGAAAGAACAACTAAAGTTATTTATTTATTTACTCGTGTGCTCTTTTGTTAAACACCTTTAATTTTGGAATAAATATTTCGTTGCTTTGTTAAAAATAAGGTACGTACATACTTTAAAAATTTTGTTCTTAAGTCAAGAACGAATGCATCGTCATATATCGTCACAGAAGTAAAACAGTTATGTTCTGCTGAATATATTTATCACATTAAAGCGCTAATTTGTACGAGTGAGTTGAACTGATCTAATATAAATAGAACATACTGCTGTCGAGATGTATATGATTTTTCTCCTGCTATTTTATCCACTCGCTTACTCACTCTCTCGAACACAATTTATCTTGATATATTATAGCTATCATAATATTATGATGTTTGCTTAACGCAAAAAATGGCTCGATTATACATTATAGGTAGAAGAAAACACTTTAAGGGTCATATATTTATTTTTTTTTTTCAAATGTATCGCCAACTAAAAAATCACAGTCGTTGTCTCTATATCATGAAATTTTCATTACACGTCACTTCTTTTTAAATAATGTCATATATCCCTTACACATATACTCCCCATTATATATCGTTTGTAATTTCTTGTAGTCGTCGTGTGTAAGAGAAAAGGAAAAGAATTATCGCTTAGTGCTACATTCATAGAATGAGCAAACATAAATAAGTATTCACATATACACACATACGCTAGCTATAGCTGGATAGGAATAGAATAGAGCTTTCTTTCACCATGCAAGAGTTTATTTTCTTTAAAATAAAATTTCCCTCCTCTCATTCGCGTTGTTCCTATTTTCTTATAAAATTATATTAAAAGAAGCTTTAAATACACGAAACGAAGCATTTTTACGAAAAAAAGAATAAAAGAGGTTTGGCGCTGCTATGGGGGTTTGGCATAACCTTTTGTAAGAGCTCTTTCTCTTGTTTAGTATTATTTTGACTGACAAAATTGGGTAAATTAATCAAATGTAGAATTGAGGAGTGAAAAGAGAGAAAGAGAAAAGCTTCTAAAAATAGATATGACTTCTACTATTGGGATTCATAAGAAAATTAAATTAGAAAATTTCATGTTATTCTTGGTATAAATTTCCATTTCTTCCCTCCCTCATGTTTTCCTTGCGAACACACACTCATTTTCATATCTTAATTAATTAGCAACAATTTATTTGAATAGCTAGAGAAGTTAATCAGTTACAACAAAAACAACAATAATCTCCTTATTGTTCTGCAAAAACTTGCCACAAGTATAAATGTATATTTGCATAGATAGAGCCAACATACGTTTTCTTTCTTCTTACTTATTTTTCCTTTCTTCCACGTTGTCAACTCGACAAAAAGTATATAATATAGAAATTATTATTATATTCCTTCATCACGAACTACACCGTGCTTAGGTAATAGTGTCGAAAAAGCAAAACGACTCACACATAAGAAATACTATTTTTTAATCTTCGTGGAAAATCCATCAGACACGGTAGTTTGTCACATAATTTGTTGGTAGAAAAGTTTCCACAAAACTCATGCTTAATATTACGATAAACTTATTGAAAAGTTTTCCTTTATGCTGTATTTATCAATGATATGGTTAATGATTGTTGCCTGCTTTGAATTTTCTTTCTTCATAAAGTTTTCTACATATTCTACTAACCCAGGTAAATGATGTCAAATATAAAATTTATAAACTCAAAATTAATGAAAAACTTCAATTTCATTCTTACTGTAAATCTCTGAATAATGAAATCGTCTCCGCAATCTCATTAGTCCGTCTTACCTCCATTTCTTAATCTAGAAATTTAAACTGTTATATAGCAATGTTAACTACTTGGTAGAATATATTTTGGTGCTTATATGTTTGCTGCTTTAATTATTTTTAACTGTCTACATTCTTATGATCATGATCATTATCATCACATAACTATAAATGCTCAACTGAGCGCATAAAAGCACATCAAGAGAAAAGAGTGTAGAGCGTGGAAGAAGATGAGCTAAAAGTAATTTTTATACCTTTATCGTTTGTTTGCTCACTTCCCTCACTTCCCTTCCTCATTTATTGCACAGAATGAAGCAAGAGTTTTGTGGCTTTTCTTTTCTTCATCATATTCACTCTCGTTTCGAATAACATTAAATAAACATATGAACGCATATGGATAACAGATATATGTGTAAGCAAGCATTTATGGCAATTAAGCTATTGAGAATGAGCGGAAAATTGTGCACACAAAATTACTCTAATTGAGTGTCGTTGATCAAAAATTCTTTTCATCAAACATTTTTTTTTGGCGTTTTTCTCAATTTGTGAAACTCGATATTTAATTTATAACTTCTCTGCTTCTCTTTTTTTCGCTTCTTTACTTCCTTCCTTCCCTTCTTCAATTCTTTCTTTTTATATGTAAACATTTTTTCCTCCTTCAATTTGGTTATCAAACAACAGCAATTTTTTATTATTTTTCCATTACGTGAGTGTACACACTCATTACACTCATATCCATGGAAACTTGAATATCAATCGAAATTGATTGATCGGATCTTATCAGAAAGAGTCAACTACGCATACGTGAATGTGAATATATTTTCTATATAAAAGAGAAAAAGGCCAAAATACGTGCTGACTGCTAATAATATCAATAACTTGATGATGATATGAACATCAATTTAAATGCTACTGATAAAATATTTAACATTTTCATTTTTTTGATGTTGAATGCAGTCATATTATACAATTTTACTTTATCATTGATTGGGGTTGATCAAAAACAGAATAATATATGTTGTTGCGAGAATGACTGAATGAGGTTGAGATATTAAATACTCTCTCTATCAAATTGCGGGACAACTTATTCTTTTATGTGAACGGAAAATTCCACATTTCATTTATTTAAATATTTCATTCAATTTACCATCATGTGAATATTATAATAAAATATTGAAGTGAATATTTCTGTTCTACTGCTCTGAAATTGCTCAAAGGCATTTTGGTTAATGGCAGAGAGCTTTTTAAATGAACGAATCTTCAATAAATAAAAACTTATTTTTTTCTTCTTTCTACTCATGTTTATGCTTTTACATTTATGTATTGTAGTAAGAATAAGTAAAGAAAGTTTCTGTTTCCTTTATACACAATAGAATAAGCATCAAAATAAGAAAGAAAAAAGTCAAAGAAATAAACACGAGTCAGTATATAAATTTTATATACAAAAATAACAACGATGAAGGAATTATATGAAAACTTATAAGAAAATTCAATTTGAAACAGAAGCGAAAATTATTTAAACGGAAACATCGCGTGAAAAAGAAAATCGATAATCAGATGAATATTTTCTTAAATCTGAATAAAACTTTTTCATCACAGCCAAATAGTTTCTCCTCGCTCTTAAACTATTGGAAAAAAAATTGGTAAATATTCTTGATAATTAAATTTTATTTGCTACAATCAAATACTCAACAGTGCAATTTTTCTAAAATTAAATTTAAATACTTTTTCTATAAAAGTGAAATGATATAAGTTCATTATGTGAAGATTCTAAGCACACCAAGTTTTGTAATATTTTATTTTAGTCCTAAATGTTAAAACACTCATTAAAAGTGCTGAGCACTAAAACAATTAGATAATAAGTGCTGAGTACCGAAAAATTAAAATATGTGCTGAGCACTAAACACTTAAACATCTAGTGCTGAACACATAAAATTCAAACTTGTAAAACATTCTATACTGCGCACTATTCGAATTTATATATTGAACATGTAGAATATAATTCTTCATTTTATTGACAAAATCAACCGCTGTGAAACTTAATAGCTGAGTAATGAACAAATAAATAAAAGCAAATTAACTACGTGACACCAATGGTGCAATAAATAGTAAAGTCTCAAGATAATCAAGTAATTAATTTTCATTAACTCGCCTTTGTTCCTTAAAAAAGAGACAAAATGATTTTCTATTTGAAATTTCAAAAATTATGGTACAAATGCTCTAAATATTGAATAGTGCTTCATTTAATTTTTTTGCCTCTCTCCATTGCCAACTCTCCCTAACTGAAGTTATTTTTCTTTAAGCTCTTATGAATACTAATGAGATGATTTTATAAATTTTTCATTCCTGAATACTGTACTCATGAAAAATTTTACTGATTGTCATCTCTCTCACTTTAGCATTTTTTGCCAAACATCCTTTTTATATATGCAGGCACAACATGCATATTCATAAAACGTTCATATGAGCAATATTACTCCTATTATTAAACATGTTCAGAATATTAAAAGGCTTTTTATATCTACAAATGGTGGTATTTATTTATTTTAGTGAAAAATTACAAAAATAATTATTGAATTATTGATCATTTAGCATTTTAGCTCACAAAAAGTATACTTTTTAATAGTCGATGACTGTAATGAGCCATGACTCGCTCTTTCCCTCGCTGTCTCGTTCTATTGAAGACGAGAGAGCGTAGAGAAAATATTAATTAAAGAAAAATTTTCGAGAGCAAGTTAGTTCAGTTTGATTGGAAGAAGAAAAATAATGCGAGGGGATTTTCTACATCAAACATAATTGAAAGACTTAATCAATTTAGAATGATCGAGTGAAAATGATAAAGAGATAGATGTATAAATATATTAGAGACATTTGCTTGAGTAAATGAAGTGACAAAATTAATTACTACCCTCATTCATTTATTTACAGTACTTTCATAATACACACCATCATTTTCGCAGGTGAATAAGCGCATTTCCTCATTGTTTTGAAGCACATACTAAATTCTAATATATGTGTGGTACTCGACTCGTTAACAAACGTACTTCTATTGTTATATTTTAATAACTATTTAGAATATTGCATATATAACAGAAATAACAGCACCGCAGTAATCATATACATACAATTGCTAATGCGATACATTTAATGAGCAAATACAACATCAGCTTAGTTACATTTATTTCACCCGCATTTTTTGCTTATTGCGACTGCCAATCGTCGGCTTTATTTACACTGAATTTTATGTGTATATAAACTCAATGTTATACTCTATACTGTACACCTAAAACAACTACCATTGCGATATATATGTATTTTGTTCTTTAATGGATCAATGAATGGATGTTAAAATAATATAAATATTTGAATGATTACATTTTTGTGTTATTTCCTCACTATCGCTTACTGCTGCTTTTTGGGAAATTCCATTGCATATAAAATATGAAATTTTTATTATTTTTTCATCAGTTCACATTCGCAAACTGTTTAAAAATAGAAGGGAGAAAGAGAAAGAAATATCGTTTTAGTCATGACGCTTCTGATGATGATGATGAATCATAAAATACGTGACAGTTACGCTTAAATGTCATTTAATTTAGACTAACAAAAAAATCCTTATAGACAATACAAGAAAATTCAATTTGTGGAGATTAGTAGAAGAGTTTGCTATAAGTAATAGTAATTCTGTATTACAGTAACAATAAAACTGAATTGTTGCATTTTCATTCATTCAACATTTTGGAATGTTTGTAATCCAATTATAATACATTTAATAAAGCATTCAAGCAACAAGTAAATAAGGATTGTAATCTATCTTATTTATCTATAAATCTTGATATGATTCTTGCATAACAATGCAGTAATAGAAGCATACGAGAAAGTAATAAATATATTCAAGTACTATAAAATCCTTGATAATGAAACTCTCAAGCTCTACCTAATAAAAGGATACTTAAATAATACAGACAAAAGTACTTAAGTCGTAATTTTAAATAAGAAAAATGTATTTTACAAGGATTTTCAGGGTTCAACAAGATATATAAGACATTCGAAATTTCGAATGGAAAATTTCACTGCATGTCTTTAAAAGTATTAAAAAATTTTCTCCCCGTTGAGAAATAAAACATAAAGCTGGTATAAATACCAGGGGGATAGACACGGTGGCAAAAAACTCACAAATCAAGATTTGAAATTTCGACTTCAAGTTTGAAAACGAGAAATAATAATTTTCAAAAAAGTGGCGAATATTCGCCACTTTTCCACTGTGTCTATCTCCCTGAAAAATACAATTTAAAAGTAGAATAAAAAAATATGAGCTTCTTTTCTTTTTTATATGAAGCTCATCTAGAGCTATAAACATAGTCAATTTATTGTGATTCACTCTTGAGATTAAAGTATCAAAAATAAACATTTGAGGAGCCAGTGAGAATACTGTAAAGTGCCAAAAAAAACTGGATTCAATGAAAAAATGAAGAACGAGTGTGTTTTATTTATCGACTGAATGAATAAATGGAAAACGAAATGACCAGATGTTTTCATTCTAGCAGCAGCAGTCTGCTCAATATGTTACATATGGAAAAAAAGTCAATGAATAAATGAAATATGATACACACATACATTAATAATAATCTCTGCTATCCTTTTAAATATATTCAATAGAAACTTTTTCTTTCTTTTCTCTCACCAAACAGGCCAATATTATAATAGCTCATATATTGAGTTTGATAATGATAAAAGTTGATAATTTTTCATCAAAAATATTTTTCACATTTAACGAATTTTTGGAAAAGTATTTGAAGCAGAAAACGAAAAACACATATCATAATCCTGATTGTGATTTCATTCACGTTTCTTTATTCGCTCTCTTCGTTTTGATGATTGTATCTTGACGAATCGCTTTTCCTTTCTTTATTTTTTTGTCTCTCGCTCTTTTTCGTTGTGTATGTTTGTTGGTATAATATCTTATTAGAATCTGCTCATCCTACCAAAGCATGCTTACCTTCTGGCTTCCCTTTTTTCTACATGCCTGACTGTCTTTCTGCCTTCATCATCATAAAAATCATGTCGAAAGCTTTTTTACTTCGTGCTTTCGAGTGTTCTTTCATTCTCCTTTTTTGTATAATCTTCATACAATGAGAATTTTGACAAATAGTGAACGAGAGAGAGGCAAGAAAGATGTAAAAAATTGGCACAACATACTCAAGCTCAACAACATGCTTCATACTACTTACTATTGATGTCAAATTAGAGTATGTATTCGTTCTATGTTGTATAATGCGTACATGTGTGCTAAAAGAAACATTTCTATTCATTTTAACTGTCTGCTTTTGATATATTTCCTCATTCAAATACACTTATATGTATGCAATCAAAAAAGGATGATGATAAGGTGAAGAAAAGATTTATGAAAGCGAACACAAATCCAAAATGTTGATTGAATAGCCTGAACCATTGTGTGGGATGATTGAAATTGCAAATGATGATAATGTTGATGATTTTATGCATTAGGCTGTTTGTTATTTATTGTCCTTTGCCTTCCTTGCTACAATGAAAAATTTGCAGCAGCTAAAATAATGGATAGAAATTTTTTTATTATGCTGACGGCTTTTTGTGTTAATAATTTTTATGCTCATATGCACCATAAATATACATTCTAGCAACTTTCTCATCGCCGCCTTTCATCCATCCAACAAACCATGCATTCGTTCCTTCCTTCCTGGCTGCTTTCATATCCAGCATATCCTTTTTTTTATTTTTTCTCTCTCTTCATTTATTATTGCAATGTCACTCACTTGCTCATATATTTTTCTTACACAACAGCAAATTATTATTCCACATTGATGCACTTGTGATGATGTCGACTGATAAACACTTCTTTATTTTTCATCGTTGTTTTTTTTGTGAGCCTTTCTCCCGCTGCTTATTTGGTTGCTTGCTGTGAGGATGAGAAATTTCATTAAAATGTCAAAGTGATTATGCCGACGAGACGACGATACGAATTATTTTTACACGCCTCCTTATGTGTTGCTGTCAACACAAATAAATTTCGATTTACATGCTGAGGAGTGAAAATTGTGATGTCATTTAAATTGAAATCATCGTTAGGTGTTATTCACTAAATAAAATTTATGCGTAAATCGAGACTTGACTTGAATAAATCTAATTTGATTAACAATTTAAGGGGATTTTGATGTTTCACTCAATGATGCTTTCATCAAATGATGTTTTATTATGTGTACAAATGTACTTGATAATTTTATTGAGCACTAAATGTGATTTATATCATATTAGTTATCGATTTTTCTCTTACTTATTTATGTTCTCCCATTCAATCCCGTTCCGAAAAAGCCCCAAAAAATCTATAATATCGATGAGTGCTTTTTTTGTTCACACAATAATAATGCTTGCTTCCGCCATTAATGACATTTTGATAACATTCATTAAAAACATGCAATTTTGATATATGTTGTGCTGCGTAGCACATCCTAGATATTCACATGTCGATATAGCTTATGCACGCAAACACAAATAGCAAAGCACTGACTGACTTTGGTTTAGCCTTTCGATTGAAATAACAAAAAACATTCTTTTTATATGAAAATTTCAATAGTCTAGCTGATGTTGGCGTGGTAATTCGAACGATTTATCACACAGCTTAATGGGCTTTTCATGACCGCGAATGACCAATGTGCTTTCTCTATACGTTTGTTTGCATGATTTTTCATACTTTTCTCAGCTTAAATTCACATTTTATCGTCATAACTTCAAAGCTATGACTGAAAAAAAAGCAATTTTCCATAAAATTGGATGTTTTCTGCTTCCTCTTTCATATATCTTAAATACACATCATCATTCTCCATTCCTTTTTGATAGAACATATGTGTAAAATTGCGTTCACAAACTGTACTCAATATATATGAAAGAGCAACATTTTTAATGGTGTCGAATGTCGATAGAATAAGGAATGAGGTATAACATGCAAAAGGAAGCAACTTAAACCGCTTAAAAGCCCTACCAACCCAACCTCGACTCTCGCAATATTATTATACGATATTTCTTTTACTTCTTGATCCTTAATGCCGGAAACTCGGCTCATATACATAAACTTTCATGCCTCTAATGCATACAAAATTTTCCGCGTTTCTTTGTTGTATACACACATGCGATTGGAATAAAAAAAAATTTAATATCAAAGTAGCAATAGGTCGGGGTGTCTGTTGCTGTTACAATGTACACATAACGAGCATATTGCCGATAGGAAGAAGGCTGAATGTTGTTCTATTTCGCCTGACTTGAAAGTAAACTGTAAACTTGTTTTCTATCAGATGAATTTCTGTTATAAATATCTCCCTTTCCGCCTTTTGTTTTTCTTTCTTGTGCCACAAAATATACCGTCGAGACATTCTCATGCATATCGAAAAGAAAAACATAAATAAATGAGCCTCTAGAAGAATGCCAGTGAACTATATAATTGTTTAACGAAAGCTCATGTATGATTTCATGCTAACTCAATCGATCAAGTTTTGAGAACTGTTTTTGAACGAACTTTTGTTGTTATCAAGGGGTCAGAAACTGGGGGCGAATTTTTTGTTTACTAACAAATGAATAAAAACAAACACAAAATTTAGTTATTTGTACATAGTATCTGGTTATAATGGGTTTATCCATGAATCTTAATGTATAATAATGCTTTATCAATACCTTAAATATTGTTTTCAAGTCTTAATTCGTGCAAAATAAGAATTCGAAAATTTTAGTTCAATGTAGCGTGACAAAATGTTGCGAAACAATTGAAAATTGGGCGAATCCTTCGCCCCAGTTTCTTCTAACCCTCTGGTTATTATAGTTCTCTCTATTTAAATACAAAAGCAGACAAAAAGTTTTAAATCAAAGAAGGAAGAAAAATTTGTAATCAAAAAATCCAATTTAAAATGAAGAAAAATTCCCAATCCTTGCTCATTGATTAATATTCACTGGGAATAAGGCGAAAAGAGAGAACGGCGTCGAGTACGAGCGGAAGAGAATAACACAAAATAAAACTTTTCCATTTTATAGAAAGAGGACTTTTTTTGTTTTTCCTTGCTTTCTCATAAATTTGTTTGCTTCGTACATTTTTAATTTGAAAATAAAAGAAGTTTTAGAAGTAGAAAAGACGCAGTATGAGAGTTAAATTTTATTTTCTTCCATATCTCATTTGCTTCCTAACTTCTTCACTTGTTCAAGTTCTGCTCCCACTGCTGTTGTGTTGCTGTCTATTTAAAAGTCATTTTATGTATGCGTGTGTTTGGTGCTATTTTTTTTATCTCTCAAAAAGTACATATAAAATATATTATATAAACAGCAGGGAATTGAGGCATAACAGCAGCAGTAGAGAAAAAGTTTTCGATTTATCCAATAAATAGGATTACGTTTATGTACATTCCTTCGTTTACTGACGCTATTTACCACTTCATGAGAATGGCTCGAGCTATAATAAAAATTACTGGCAAATTCATTGAGAAAATATGTACAATACATGAAAACTGCTCGTGTAAATTGATTTCTATTATTCCCATTTTCATCCAGTATCAGCATCTTTCTTTCATTTACCTCTATTTGTGTGTTTGGGTGTTATATTCTTTTCTTTTTATAAAACTTTGAAATTCTCTTATTGCTTTTTGCTGCTGCTATTATACACTCAGCTTTAGCTCGTAACAACATAAATCTTCGTTTTCATTGAAATGTGTCTCATCCCATATCGTTAACAATTTATTGTGTTGAACTTTCATTCACATTCAATTTTACTTTTCTTTCTTCCTGTTTTTTTTTCTTCCATAAGGAGAAAATTTAAAGCTTTAAACTCAATATCCAATTATTTTAAGCGCATTTCTAATTTCTAGAAAAATAAATTGTCTTTTGTTAATTTATTGTGACATTAATTAATTACTTAAGCATATGACAAAGTGACGAATTTAAATTTTCTTAGAATTCACACATGAAATTCTTTTATTCTGCTAATGTAACACACGTTAGCAAAGATTGCATTTCCTTTCTCCATTTTAAAGCAAAACACGTTTTACACCCTACTGTTACTTCATCTGCTGCTGCTTCTCACCTTTTTCACTTCCTGAAATTGAGAATGAAAATTTAATACAAGACTGAATGTGACAATGTGAACGATGAATGAGAATAATAATCATACAGACATATGAGTCAAAATTACCTTCATTTGTCATATAAGCAACTTTTTCCACCTATATGTCGAAACAAATTGTCGAGATAAGCATTTTTGGAAAATTAACAAAATTATTATTACCATAATTTAAATTGTTGTGCTTGAAAAGTCATAAACGTGTCATCCATTAAAAAACAATAACAGTTAATTTCATATGTGAACGGCTTTAATTCTATTTTAGTTTGTTCGCTCTTTTGAACTACTTAAAGAACATTTAAAGCACCATTCATTAAAATTATATTTTATTATTTTTTCACTTCTCCTTGTTTGAACGTGGCAAAATTATTATTATTATACAAAATGTCCATTTTATATAGCCAAGTATAAAATGTTGAAGATAAAAAAAGGTTTTTTCTAAGAGGGAGGCTTTATGTCAAAGCAAAAGTGCGAATAAACGAACGAAAAATTAAATTGTCGCTGTTAGCAAATAATACACGCTTACAATTTCATTAATTCAGAACAAACATCGTTCGCAAGCAAAGAGAGGGAAGAAAAAAGCAAGCTAGCGAAATATAAAAGTGAAGGTCCTCATTTAACACTCTTTGCGCGGTGTATAAACAAGTAAAGAGAAAAATTTTCCATACTTAATTTTATTCAATTTCACTTAAATCGTTTAATGTAAAAAAATTCATTTTCCAAAAACGTCAGCGTGTGGTAGATATTGAGAGAAGAGACAACAAATAAAACAAAAAGAGTATTTAAATTGCATTAATTTACATGAATTTACGTGAAGCTTATTTGAATATTACAAGCATTCAGTTGCTTTAAGGGTATTTGTCGCATTGCGTTGTGTGGATTAAGCGTGATTTTTATGTTTCGACTCGGAAAAAATAAAGAAAAGAGGGAAAGGAAACTTTTCTTTTCTTTTCTTTTTTTCAAGAGCACGAGTTGAATGAGATGAAGAAGAAACTTTTCAAAAAAAAGAAAGGTTTTCCGTAGATATATTTTGAAATGTTTCGATGAAAATAATTTTTGGTAGAAAGCTTTTCAAATTTATGAAACTTTCAACCCCTTTCGAATATTAAGAAAACTCTCTCTGTATCTGTGTGCGAGAAAGTCATTTTAATTTATTTCACATTAAAATGAATGGAACCGGAATCAAATTATAATTTAATTGAGGAGAAAAATACCCAAAAAAAATGAGAATGAATCAGAATGAGTTTTGCAACGTGTCGACCATTCTAATCGTTTAATTTATTTCTCTATTTCTAGAATAATTTTACTACTGCTTACGATAACAAAAATTTTCTCCATCAACTAACCCACCCGCCCAATTCATCAAATTGCCTGTGAGCACTTACGACAATCTACATCACCATAGAAGTATACAGATTAAAGCAGTTGGACTTTTGTTTTACAACATCCAACATTCTGCACGTGCAAAAAAGTCAAAGAACATAAATTACCATCATCATCATCATCAAAAAAGCAACAGTAGCAAATTACAAGAGAGAGTGCAGATAAAAATGACCATTCAATGTGATATAAGAAACAAGTGAAACTTGAAGCGCACGAAAATTAAATCATGTCATCATGAGCATGTCAAATAATGTGATGTAAGTTAATTTCCGGCTTTCCATACAAATTCTTACACCATTTTCACTTTTACTTTCTAAGGAATAATAGAATTATACAAACTTGAAAAACTCGATTTTTGCTTTTCTTCCTTTATTCAATTGCGATAAATTTATTCTCATTTTCGAATATAAGAGCCAATATTTGTATGGATTATCGAATCTTTTAGCACATTTATCAATTTTTGGTTTTTTCGAATATTAGTACGGCTTTTATAATCGAGGGAAGAGGGTAATAATTTCACTCGTGAATTTGACCGTTGAAAATTTAATTTCGAATTTTCACACCCCTTTTCGAAAAAGTTTTGATATTTCAAAATTTTCGAAAATCATTTTTGCAAAAATCAAAATAATTTAAATTTTAAGCTAAAATAGTGCATAATAATATCTAGTTCACTTTAATATATACATCTTTTGCATCGAGGAGCATTAATAATTAACTAAAAAATTATATTTAAAAATTTTGTCAACAAACTTTTCGAAGTTAAGGAAAATTCAAGTTACTCACTTTCCAAAAATTTTTAAAATTCTCTAATAATCGAGTAAAACTACCAGGGATTTATTAGGTCATGAAAGTATAGAATGCTTAAGGGCAATTCTCTGAATAAAGAAAGTCGAAAAAACGCATTGTAATTTTTCTCTACTTGTTTTTGCGCAAAAATTCAAAATTTAGTTTTTGACTGAATAATTTCATGAATTTCTCGATTTTTCTGTAATCTGACCTGATCTGATTTCTGTATTCAAGTAAAATAATATTCACTAAAGATATATAATGAAGAATAACAAGCTAAATAGCAGTAGAAACGATTTTCAAGATTTTGTCAACAATTCTTTCAAAATTTTCAAAACTCCAATCGCTCCAATCATTTCTACAAATTCTAATTTGTGTTAGGGATTGACGCTATTTTCTCATAGAAATCGTTTATATTAGGCCATAATGAGCACTTTAAAATGTTTATCATCAATTCTAGATGGCAAAAAACCATTTTCTTAGTGATTTTAGTGAGAAATAAAGTCAAATTTTGCAAAAATATGTCAGAAAAAAATATTTTTGTTAGGGATAAACGCTTTTCAAAATTCAATTTTTAGCTAAATT
>JACWBX010003076.1:35969-57748 GCA_014622435.1 Polypedilum pembai
TCTAAAGGAAGAAAAAATTATCGGATGAAAGCGAAATTGAACCAAAAAAGTTTGCCATTTTTTTTAAATGTTCGGTCATATCTTTTAATTATTAAATAATTTAGTTTTAATCTCGAAAGTTTACTAATTAAAAAAGGTAAAAAATGAAAAGTTTTATTATAAAACAGAGAAATTCTTCTTTTTGATGTAAATAAAATTTTAATTAAGTTTTACTCCTTCTTCAAAAAACTATCAACATTAATTTTTTCAGGGTGTAGAAGAAATTTTCAATTTCATTAAACTCGACGAAAAATTGATAAATAATTTTCATAATTTAATTTATGTAACTGATAAATTTAAATCAACTTAATTGAAAATTTTTTATTTTATAATAATTTACTTAAAGAGAAACATTAAGCTAATAATTATTTAATTTTTAAGCAAAAATTTATATTCTCGAAATTTTTCTTTGTTTCTACACCCTGAAATTTTCTTTTGCCATCATATGCATGGCATTCTATCGTCTCCTTTATTGTTTGTTTTTGAAATTTTATGAAAATGTTTTTAATAAGTTTCCACAATCACCATTCACTCTTGAATATTGAAGGACAATGTTTTCTGTAAAAATAATTTTAAAAATCTCTTTTTCTCTCTATCGTCTTGTTTGTGTAGTAAAAATTTAATCAGATGAAAAATGAAGAGTTTTCAGAATGATCTCTTATAAAAAGTAATTGCTTTTTCATGTAATCATGCTTCTTAGTTTTTTGGTCACACACACAGAATTTTTTCACATTCACATTTAAAGCACTTTAAAAATAAATTCAATTAACAGAAAAATCCCACAAGCTATAAATAATTACAGTGTGAAATAAATTTATTAATTAAAAAATTCAATTTATGTATTAATAAGCGAAATGTGATCATAAAATTAAGCGATTGCAGAAAAACAAGATTTTTTTTTTAAAATTATATATTTGTGTAAATAATTGACTTTTTTAAAATTAGGCATAAATTTAATTGTATAAAGAAATTAATTGAGTGAATATGGAATGCATTGCTAAATTTTATATTTCCTGTTGACACTCTTCATGTATTATTTTTTTGATTGAGTTATAAATTACTCACAGCCTTAATTCAATTCTTTAGTCTCTTTTTATTATTATTTTGAACACTTTTAATTATTTTGTAGTAATTTACAGAGAAAAAGAAATATAAAACAAAGCAATTTTCACCATCAATTTTCTATAAAAAATTATAATAATAAAACAAAACAATTGCAATATCGACCTCTCTGAAAAGTGTTCAAATAATTTTTAATTTCATTTTAAAGATATGAGCGTACAAAGAAAAAAGTATGAAAATGTTTAATATTAGATGAAAAAATTAAATAAAAAAATAAGACTTGAGAAAATTTTTATTTTTGATTTGTCATTTTTAAGAGCTTTAGATAGGATAAGAAAAGAAATTGTTCGAGTTTTATATGATTCCGAGTAACAAAAACTATATCATGTTCTCTGTTAATAAGTCTTTAGCATGCTACAACAAGTAAACGGAAAGTTGTAATCAAGAAATAATAGAATATTTCAGAAAATTAGAAAAAAATGCTCTTATTCTCATTTGATTAATTATTTAAAGTGCTTAAATATTTTTAATTATATTTTGAAAGTTTTAAATTTTTACATTCCTTTTTAGCATAAAATGGTGAATTTCTGTTCAAAAAATATGCTTTCAAAAGATTATACACTGAGAAAAATTTTTTTAAGTCTAATAAAGTTTGTGCCAATAATGTTAACTGTTAAAAAACTTTTATAAGCGTCATAAAAAAATTTATGAGTCTAATAAAATTTGCTTTTTAGGGCTCATAACTATGCTTTATTGCCACAAACTTTATACCAATTAAAAAACTTTTTTCTCAGTGTAGGGGATTTCATTTTATCTAAAAAGATATTCCTCCGATTTTAAATTTTAACGGCTAAACTGCTGTTTGAAATTGTTTGTTTTATTGAATTCATTATAAAAGAATCTAAAGGTTTATAACATAAGAAATATAATATTCAAGAAATTATTTGATTATTTCTTGGTTGTAATATATTTTTGGTTATTTGGGTTTTAAGAACTTTACTTTATTGTATCCAATCTTTAATGTTAAAAATCAATATTAAAAATCTTCTCAAGTCTTGTTTATAAAAATTTAAATTTAATAAACTAAAAAAATGTAATAAAAAACATGAAAAAGGGCTGATGAGAATAGTACAACATGCAATCAATTTAAACAAACAAAAAATACAAAAAAGTTATTAAGAGAATATTTTGTAAAGGTAGAAATTTTCGTAAATGAAAATCAATTTTATATATATACAACACTTAATAAATATATAAAAATTAATTTATGTATACATTAACTTTCAATACAAATTTTCCAAAAAAAAACAAGAAGAAGCAACAGAAATATAATCTATCAATATATTAAAGAAATATTTTCTTTTTCTCTCATCTTGATGTTCTCTAAATGTGCTTTAAATTACATTTTAATAACACAGTATATACTATAGCTATAGCCAGAAACTGAACTTTTTCATATTTAAATACACGATACAAGCTATACTTTTTTTAATAAACAAGTAAATTGATAAACTTTTTCGCAACTTGCTTCTTTATATTCCAAATAAGTGTAGAAACTTCGTAGATTAAATTCTAAAAGATCTCTGCCTGATTTTTTAACTATCTCGCTTTCTGCATTTGATTTCATTTAGAAATTAAGTAGGCTTTGGAAAATATTTAACTAAATTGTAAAAATTATTGCATTAAATTTTTTACCAAAGCTCAAAATATGTAAAATCATCAAGAAATTAGATTGGATTTATTATCAATTAAATTTTAGAAGTTAATTTAGATTTAATGAAACTAGTCTGTAATGCCCTTCAAAGCATAGAAGGCCTGTGATGATGCTCGATGATTTGTTTCTTTTATTTTTTTCTTTCTTTGATCTCAAATTAATGAATATTTTTATAAGAAGAAGATCAAACTTTTTGACATGTTTTGTTTTGTGCAAATTTGTGGAAAATTTAAGAAAAAAAAAATACTTAATGACATTCCAGTGATGAAAATAATTTTGCTTGAATGGAAAAGGACCAAAAAAGACCCTTTGAATATTTCATACATTTGTAAAAAGAAAGAAAGAGCATTTCAAAATAGGAAAGTAAAACTTTTTTAAAATTTTTGTTTATGTTTTTTAAGTGTACTTTTGAGAAATGATGAAAAGTTATTATTAAGTGTATTTTTCTTATGTAGACGTATCATGTATATGTTAAAGGATTGAAAAAGAAAACTTTCGCATTAAAAATATTTTTTCTTACTCTTAAAACAATTTTCTTTTTTATTTGATATTTTTTTTTCAGTTCACTTCTTAAACTCACTCGAGACGATTGTCGAAATATCCTCGAGTAAGTAGCTCTTTGAGAATTCTCTTAATTTTCATTTTATATTATTACACCAGAGTGCAAGACTCTGTTATATTAAAAAAGGAGTGTGGAAGTTAATAAAAATATTAAACTTACAATAAAGGTTTTTTTCACCATCAGTAAATGAAGATGTAACTTTCTTTTAAAAAAGTATAAACTTTTTAATGAAGACAGCTTTGGAAAAACATGAAAAGAAATTTTTCGCAATAAAGAAGAAAGTTTTTATAAAGTAACTAAGTGTTGAACAAGAATTTATTTAATTGACACTTTTTTGCTTTTAACAACAGTTAGTCAGTCAGTAGAAGAAGAAATTTTATTTTTATTAGAAATTTTTTGATTTTCAGATTAAATTTGGTGAGTTTATAAATTTACTTTTTCTAATATTTAAACCTGAGAGATGAACATTTGAGCAAAACAATTTCTAATTTCATATCAACTTTTGTCTTAATTCATTTCTTTGGCATTTGCCTGTGACTAATTCCATTGGCCTTTATTCAAAATTTCATGGTTTTTATAAAAATTTACAAAATTTGAATTTAAATTTTTTAAAATAAAATTCAGCAAATTTTTGGAAATTCCTCAGGCATGGACACACGTTGCTCTTTTTTGTGTGTCCACGCCAGGAAAATTCCTTAACGATTATTTAAAATCTTTCTGTTTTCATGTACTAATGTGACCTTTTCAATCAAGTCATCAATCAGTTATTTCAATTTAAAAGAATTCACAATAACTTTCTTTGTCATCATTAACTCCTTTTTTTATTACAATAGGAAGCAATCAAAGTAAGTAAATCTGTCAAAACACCCAAATATAGCAAACTACATAATTTCTTTCTCTTCCCTTTCAATCATCAACAATCAATTCAATATCAATCAGACGTGAGAAATTTCTAACCTTTTCTCAGTCTTCGTTAAATTAATTTATTCTTCTCACTTCATCGTTTAATTAATTCAATCTAATTGAATTGGAATTGTAACAGCAGCAGTGACTGACTGTAACAGTTAGAGAGAATTTGTAATCGTCAGGTGCAATGTCGATTGTGTAAAATATAAAAAAAAATATACGTAAGGAATTTCTCGCTAATTATGCGATTTCACATTCCCTTATTTGTCGAATATTGTGAAAGCACTTGAGTGAACTATGAAAATTGCATCTCAAAGTTCATAATTACAAACTCTGTATTTAATGAATTGCTCTGAATGAGAAAATAAAATAAAAAAAAATCAATTGCAATCTGCACAAAATTTAATTAAACTCAATATGAAATGAGATTATCGTGCAATGCACTGCAGGAAGAGGAATGAGAATTATCCCAAAAGTGGAGATTGCTATCGTTTCCACGGATATTAGTCACTACCGCCTCTCTCTCAATCAATTTCTTAAAATGGGAAATAAATTTCATTCTCATATATAAGTGAACAATAGACATTTCTGTAACCACATGAGAGAGAAAAATATATTGCTTTGTTGCTAGAACTACATTCGTCATATAGACATAAATGCATCTATGCATTACACGCTCGTTGTCGTTTATTAAATTCCGAAAATGAAAGTCCATTGTGTCCCGTTAACAAGCAACAATGCATGTCATTATCGACATTGATGCTATACTGTTGTGTGGAGAGAGAAATATAGTTTTAGGGAAGAAAGATTTTATTTATAACAACGACAAATAGTTTTACCATTTATTATCCTTCTTTTTTCCTCCTTCAATTTTATTTACATTCGACAATAATTCATTAGTATTATTTATTTGTTTTCTGTCTTCTTGTCCGTTCTGAGATGAATAAAATGATTTTGCTTTGTATTTTTTATTAATTTATAGAAATCTCATCTAGAATGGGAAGTTTACATTATTCACTTAGTTGTAGCAATATTTGTTTATTTTATTTTCGCTTCTATTCAAACACAATGATATTTACACATCTTTTGAAAGAATTATTCATTTTAGCTAACTGTACTGAAATTTAAAATAATAAAGAAGCAAAAAGTTTACGACATTTCTTTAATTAAACTGTTTTATCTACTAAATACGTTTTTATTCTTTTATTGAATTTTTTTGTAACTGAAAATATTCAAATTTTAATTTTAAATTCCGAAATTCGGTCATCTCGGAAATTTTCAATTTTTTTTAAAATTAAATTTTCAAATTTCTGTTATTTTTAAATTTTTTTAAAAAACGTAAAAATTTGTAAGAAATCAAAAATGTACTTGATTCATTACTTCTCCATAATTTTCTTTATTTGTGTAATTTCAATTTTGTACTACTTCAAATCACAGTTCATCTCAAATTATACATTATGCAAATCCTAATTTAAGCTCATTAATGAAATAATTGAGTAGCTATTTACTCAATACACAACAAAAGGAAGTTTATTTCAATTCTATATAATTATTTTCAATACAAATATTATTCATATCTCTCTCAGAGATTGATAAAAAAATGCTTCAATTATCTATTTTAATTGATGTTTATTATTTCAAAGTATTAGGAACACCTGTTTTTGTAGCTTCAAATCCACACGCATTATCATCAACATTGTATCATATATAGTAGGCAACAGACAGTTTAGCTGATGGCAGTGATGTTGTTTCAAGGGGTGCCTCAAATATACATCATAAAAAACAACATTGTTGTCGATTATGTCATTCAGTCGGCACCTAGCTTCTCACTCTGCTACACACAATGATGTATGGTTATTGTTTTCATTGCATAATTGAATAATCATGTTCATCATCAATTGGAATATAATGAAAATTGGTGGGTGCCATTATCAGTGAATGTATTAACATAAAAAATAAACATTTCTCATTCGATGAGGATAAAAATTAATTTAATTATGTGATTACCACGTATGCATTAAAAATGGATTTAAAAATTTCCTTTCACCACAATTTAATAAATATACACATTTTACGAAGAAGAGAGAGGATTAAAAATTATCAAATGATGGCCTTATAATATAAAAGGGATCATAACTATCATCCCTCGATGCATGCATGCATGCACACATATCATAATTGTGGGAAAAGTGCTCATTTAAAGTTTAAATGCAAGCAAATTCACCTTTATTCCAACCCATTGATATATCACATGACATTCAGCCGGGATGAGATTAAAAAATTTTGCTGCTCATTTTACAATTTCTCGATCAGTATAAAACAATTTTTTTCCTTCTTTTTCGCATATTTAATTTTTTTTCGGATGAAAATGTTTAATGACGCGCGACATGCATTCACCTAGCACACATAAAGGAAAGACCGTATCATTTGCGACAAGTCACGTGCAATTTTTGTCTGTGCAGAAAATAAAGCCATATTGTATCAAATTTCAATAGAATTAGCGAGCAATAAACCATTTTTAATGAATTTGTTGAGAATGTGAAAAATACATATAATGAATGTCTGATGAGAGAATATTAAATCAAGAAGGGGCAGAATGTGCAAATATGAGTGTTTATTGAAATTTTATTGCTCTTTGTCAAGGTTCACACACACTTGTGACAGCAACTTTGAATGAGAAATAAAAATACAAATTGCATACTTTTAAGGGGCACAAAAAATAATTTATTAAAAATGAGTTTTAAATTATTAATATCGAGGGTTAAAAATATTAAAATATTGAATTACTGATATCGTTTCTTTTCACCCGTAAGCTCATTGAGTATGTACTCAATTTGTCCATGTGCATTCGTGACATACACAATATGACTCTGATCGCTGTTATTATTATTGTTATGACTATTTGTGTGTTGCGGTTGTCTATTGTTGCTATTGTAATTATTGTAATTTGAAGAGCCACTACTACCCGCATAGTACTGTTGCTTATGTGATTGAGATTGTGATACTGGATATCGATTAATTGAATAATAGCTAAAATTGTTATTGCTATTATTTTGTGGTCGTTGACCACCTGTCAGTATTTTTCCATATCGTTGATCATTAATAATCAATCGCAACAAATTCTGATGGAATTGTTCACTAAAACTGTCGACATCAGGAAAAAGCATTTTTATTCTCTTCTCTACATCCGCTGATGTCACAAATTTTCCATCATTTTTCGACTCATTAGGAAATTTCAATGAAAAACTTTGCTGAATTCTGTTATCATTTGAAAATTTCAATGGTTGCTCATTTAAGTCATCAAAGAGTGTATTCAATTGATTTTTATTTTCATTTGATTCATCTAAAAAAGTCACTGGATTATCCTTTAAGTTGACAATGCGTCGCTGAATTTTGTGTTCTTGAGATGCATAAGAAATGCTACGCTTACTTAAGCGCCTTGAAAAACGATTACCGATAACGCCAGTAAGAAGATTTGAAACCACATCACTTAATACACTTGGCTTTATCATTCCCAAGAGACCCGCATTCTGATCCGCTTGTAATCCTTGGTAATTTTGCAACAACGACGACGATGCTATTGGACGTTGTGTCGTTTGACTCCCGAGGAGATTATTTAAATTGAAACCGCTGCCACCATTACTGCCACTCAGTGTGTCCGCAAGTGCTTGTAATGCGAGCATATTTAATCCCTGACTCGCTTGCTGCTGATTAAGTTGTTGATTCAAAACACTTTCCTCGTCTACTTCACCAAAACTGTTGCCGCCGTTAAAAAATCGGAAAAATCCACCACGATGGTTATTGAGGTAGTACAATAATTGATTGTCGTCTCGTGGACATTTCGGATATGCGCTGTCACACTGACCACCGCCTAAACCAAGCAATGCAGCTCGACCAAAATTCATTAGTGGCGATGTCGATGGAAGTGCTGATATAATGCTAAAATGAAGCAAACTTTTAATTAAAATTTCAAATAAATTTTCATTAATCCTTACGCTGTCATTCCGGGAATGTTGAGAAATGATGGCAACTGATTTGGCTTGCGTGGATTTCGTATCATTTGACAAAGAAGTTTTGGCACACATTGCAAGTCATCATTTATGGAAATGTCCTCCAAAGCTTTACTAAATTGTGAGCCAACGGTTGATAATTGACCGAATGTCGGGTTATCGCGAACATTATTAATAAAATTTGATATGGCAGGCGCATTTCCATTATTTGCATATAATGATGATGACAGTGCTGGCCGCTGATATCCATACTGATTTGCATAATAATTTGGATACTGTGACTGTGGTTGTTGCTGTTGATGTAATGGATGTCCATATATATTCGCACTCTGTGATGTGTAACGTGTGGGATTTGAATAGTAGTAGTTGTAAGGTTGTGAAGATGATGGATATTGATAATAATTAGCGTAATTCTGATAGAATGGATTACTCAAGTCTGCCTGTGATGATGGATAATAGTAATTTGATGGATTTGCTAGCTGATATGGAAATTTTGGTCGCTTTTGCTTTCTTATCGCGCTCGCATAAACAGAATTTATAGCTTCTGATGATGATGGTCGATAACCGACAGGTGAATGCTGCTGATAAAATTGATTTTCACTTAAAAATGTTTGCGTTGGCGGTGAACGAACCGGCAAGTTTCCATTAAAGTTTAACTGCTTGCGATTTTCACTATTAAAAG
Organism: Polypedilum pembai; assembly: GCA_014622435.1. Lineage (NCBI taxonomy): Eukaryota > Metazoa > Arthropoda > Insecta > Diptera > Chironomidae > Polypedilum > Polypedilum pembai. The sequence goes on from JACWBX010003076.1 coordinate 44,945, forward strand.
TTTCGTAGTCATCGGCGACATACTTAATACCGGATATCTCTGAATATCTGTTGTTGTCGGGTTCGTCATTGCTTGGAAAAAATCCTGCTCTACCCTCGTTCACGACACCTTCAATCCTTTTTTGCCAAGAAAAGAACAAGAAGAAAAAGTTTTCTTTTAAATTAAATCTTAATGGTTTGCAATCGCAGTAAGAACAAACTTTTTCTCTCCTTAAACGTTTAATGTCTTGGAAAATGAAATTTTTACTCACTTTGTTTGCTCTAGATTTGTAGATGTTGAAGAAATTTCATCTTCAAACTGTATAGCAAGTGATATGCCACAACTTATTAAAGCTATCACTAACAAGAATAAATAAATTCTCATTGTTTCGACTTAGAGCTATCTCTCTTGTGACAATGATGTTTCACTTTCAGTGAGCTATATTGTACTGAAAAGAAAGTAAAAACTCAAGAAAATCACAGCAACTTCGCGGTTTTGTGAATGTCTTTAACCAATTTACTACTCGTTGACTGTTTTTGAAAAAAAAATATACAAAGATTGTAAACAAAATCAGTGAAAGTGTTTTATGCTTATTTGCTTAATATTAGTTAGGTTTTTTTTGTGCAAAAAGGGGTTGGAAGATGTTTTTAAAATTTGTAGATAAAAATTATTTAATAATATGTTGATAATTTTGTTAAATTTTTATAATTTTATTTAAATTAAAACATTCATATGAAAGATTGAAGATTCAAATCTTGAAATATTTATAATACATACTATCAAAGGACATAATGTAAAGTTATCTTTTGTCGTTTTATTTTTTCTTTTCTTCTTTATGTTAAGTTTTCATCACATAATAATGATTAAAATACTTCACTTTGACTTAAATATTTCAATAAAATAAATATTGGAGCATTTTTATAATTTTTGGATATAAAAGGATTTCTTAAAAATTTTGAAAATATAAAAAATTATGAGTCAATCTCAGAAACTTTATTTTCACCAGTTTCTACTCCTTTCATACATCTTTTGTCTCCTTTTAAGTCATCATCACATACAAACGCTTCATATTAAGCAATCAGTGCGGGTGTTGAGCGTTGCAATTCACATAAATCGTTTCTCTCTTTAAATTTTTACTATAATTTTTGTCATCTTGGTATTACCATGCGATTGAGTGAGTCAGTTAATAGTGTGAGTTGTAAAAAGAGAATAAAAGTAATGCAGAGAGAAAGAGAGAGACAGATAACGATTAACTCATTCATTGTTACATAACAAACTGGAATTTTTACCAGTATATTCAATGCATGCAGTCAAACATCATCGTTTCAAGGTGAATTGCGAAAAAAAATATTATTTCCAAACAATGCAGTTGTTATTAAATACCAAAGTCGAAAATTGCATTTTTTCTCTCTCTCTGTTTTTGATATAAACGAAGCTTCGCGAAGTATGAAAAGTTTATTGCCATTTTTCTCTTCTAGCAAGTCATATTAAATGCCAATTTTGCGCGGGAGGAGAAGAAAGAGAGAGAAAGTTTAAGTTGTTAAAGCAGAAAATTCATCTGTGCACTAGTAAAAGTGAATGACATCATTAACATTCGTAAAATAAAGTTTAATCGCATTTCATTTCAATTTCTTTCTCTCTTCACTCCTGACGTGTGTTTTGACGAGCGCTACATAAACTTTATGCTCGTATAATTCTTTTGTATTATTTTTACTTCTTCTTTTTCTTTATAAATAAAGAGAAGGCGAATTAAAAATAAGTAAGTAAATAAAGAAGTCACGTTTTGTGTCTGTTTTCTTACAATGTTGATGTAATATAATAATGATGCGCTCTTTGCTTCCTTATTGTTACTGCTGCTGCTGCTTTATACTCAATTAATTTTTATTTATTTTACTAAAAGATCACCTTGACTATTTCTATAGAAATCAAGACTGTTCACCTGTTTCAAATGATCCAAGAAACTTAAAATTTCAGCAAATGCCATGAAACATTATTAAGACCTAGGAAATCTATGATTTTTTCAGAAACATCATATATATATTTTCTATCAAACAATTTGATTCCAATGATGAGTTTAAATAACGAAAACTGAGTAACCATTGAAAGTCGGAAGCTTCGTATAAGTTTATGTTAATTTGACAGAGTTGTTTCCTCTTGTATGATTCTAAATTAATTTTAATTTAAGTTCTCAAGCCTTGGAAAATTATAAACAAAAACTCATGTTTTTATAGCTTAATTAAAAATTCTTCTTTATTATTCTATTTATGCTTCAATGATAAAGTTTTAATTGCTATAGCAAATACTTTAATATTATTCTTACAGAGTAAACAACATGGATGAGATAAGTATGAGTATGTTAAAATACAAAATAAGCTTGCAAGTAGACTTATAAACAAACAATTACAAAAGAAATAAAAAATTTTTTATCAATCTTTTTATATCAAGAAATGAATTTGCATTGTAAGCATTTACACTAAATAATTGTACATTGCAACTCATTAAAGAGTGTTTTTCATAGAAAAAAATTATAAAGATGAAATTAAGGATAACGTAAAAAAGAAAACCTAAAGGGACTATTGACTGAAGAAGAAAGTTATTGAATTATTTTTAGTCAAATTTTTATACACTTTCAATTAGATTCTTTTATTTTTGACATGAATTTTAAATTTAAATCTTCTAAAAGAAAATTTAATTTTTATTTAGTTCATTTCTATTTTTCTATTTTGTTGTTCTAACGATACGAAAATTAACAAAAGTTTTTAAAAAGATTTGAATTCACAATCAAAAATTCAAAAACTTTAAAAAATTTCATTTAATCCAAACTAAATATTCACTAAGAAAACACAAAAGCTGTCCGTTAATTAATCAAGTATCTTCGAATTAATTAATTTTAACAAAACTAAAATTAATTTTCTTTCAGTAATTCCTTGTGTCTATCCCCTTTAAGTAATTAAGCAAAAAAAAGAAGAAAAAGTGTTGATTGTTTAAAATTCAAATCCACTTTTCCAAATTGTAAGCATGAAAATGAGTCAATCTTCATGACATTTCAAAGTACGACACATGTAGAAAAATCATTACACACACACCCGGCTTCTGACTAGTTTTCTTAATAATTCTTAATTTTACAACAACAACCACTATCTTGTGAGCGATCATCGTTATATGTACTTCTTTTTATAATTTTTAAGACAAAGATAGTGCATTTTATGCATAAAATAAGATGAAAAATGAAAACAAGTGATAGAAATAAATAATAAAACACACTATGATGAATTTAATCTCTAATTGGAACTTTTATATTTCTATCACATGCTAATCTCTTTGCAAGTTGTTTGCACAATACTGGATCACGAATTTCATCACCAACAAACACTGAAAGTAGGTACCATTGCTTCATTCCATTTGCTTGTTTCTTATAATTGCTAAAAATAAAGAAGAACAAGAAAAGAAAAGTTTCATTCATAACAATTTTTGGAAAATCGATAATTTTTTTACGCACAGCCCAGACATACATGCGAAGACATAACACCATTCAAGGTTCATGTTGACATAGGTTAGTGACACATTTTTCTTTTTTCTTTTGCTCAATATCGTTAAAAGTGACTGGCGCGTAACGCAAAAATAAATATCAAGCTGTCTTCACATGCTTTTTTTTCATGAGAGCGAGCAAGAGAAGAGAGAGAAAATAATGCGAAAAAGTGTGTCAGTAAGTTGTTCCACTGCAAGTCTTGAGTTAAAGACAAAGAAGAGGAAAAACGTGAAATGAAAACGAAAGTGGGAAAATTATGTCATCGAAATGACTGGCGAAATAAGAAGTTTAATGGACATTGAAATCAGTGTGCGGCTTGGGTTGTAAGCACATAAATTTTTTGACATTTGTAACAACTGGTTCACATAATTTACCTTAAAATATTAGTCCATTCCGGTTGTGCTCCACGTTTTGCTTTTCTCATTGCGTGCATTCTACATGGCTCTTCCATGATACAAGCCTTTGGGCCTAATTCATTCAAAATTTGCTTCTCTGCAATCGCCAAATTAATTGCTGACTCGGAAACTTCGTCGTAATAATCTATAGCATGACGACGCGTTCGAGACATATAAGTTCCTAAAGAGAGAATTATTGACATAAAAGATTAGCAACAAAAAATAATTTGGTTTGAAATATCAACGATTTTATGGAAATGCTAATTGGCCCTGGAGAAATAACATAAATTAGAAGATAGATGTAGATATTCAAATAAGCATATTTGCAGAGAGAGAAATGGACAGGAATAAATTAAATTTTGCTTCTTTGAAATTGATTCAGAATTTATCTTTGAGCTATATCGGATGACATAATGAAATAGAATTTCATCATTGATCTAAAATCTTATAATGAGCTTAACTTTGCATTTGAACTGATTTAATTAAATCTCTTTCGATTCATCGCCTAATATGCTACATATCCTTAATAATTAAATGTTTTCTAAACATGAATTATGTCAAAAAATATTTAATAAATTTTAACCTGCTGTTATGTTCGCAATTTGCTACGAATTTTAAAATCTAATTTGTGGGTAACATGAGATCTTAATTACATACATTTTCTTTCAAAATTATTACGTTTCGTTGCTCATTTAGACTAGTTGGTAGCGATTTTTGATGAAGATTTTAAGCCGCTGAGCTGTAAGACTAATAATTAAATGTTATGCATTTACATTGCAGTGGCTTTTCATACAAATAGGTCAATAAGAGAGCAACCAAATACCGGTAATTTAAATTTTGAAATTAATTATATTATTTCACGCGGTGTCAAATTACATTTAGCATACATCATCAAAATTAGTTAATTAAATGTAAAAGACTTAAATAACAATCGACAATATCAAGAGATAAATTTTTTATCCATAACTGTATTCAACATAATCCTTTAATAATCAAATTTTCAAATCATCAAAATTCCATTTAAATTCTTTTATTGACAGCTGAACAATCAATCGTCAAATATCTATTGAAAAACAATGAAATGAAATTTTTTCAGAGATTTTTTTCTCTCGTGATACATAATAATAGCAACCAGTCAAATACCATTATAAAATGCGTTTCAATTTCAATGACCAAAAACGAGCAGATTGTTTTCCGCATATTTCTTAATAGTCATGTTTTATTCAACAATGAGAGGAAAAAAATTATATTGGTGATTTATTGATTGGAACATTACACTTTTTTTGACTATTTACCATGCCGATTTATGATATAAAATCTCATAAAATTTTTGTTTTCTTTCGGATGATTGAATAACTGGCGCTTATGGAATTTTTTCTAATGTAAAAAAGAGAGAAAGAATTGCCGGGCAATGAGTGTAAATGAAAAAAATTCCCAAAAATCAGCTGAACGTATGCTGAAGGCATTTAATTTTCGGTTTTTCTATGAAGGGTTTAAGTCATTAAATATTGACGCATTGTCCTAAATAAATAAGGAAAAAAATTTGTAAATCTCCATGGATGGTTTTTCTTCAATTATTTACTCATCCTTAAAACTAAATTAACATTAAAAATATTTTGGGAGAAAACTAAAAATCACAGAAATAATTTTTGCCATTTTCACTAGACCAAAAATAATACCTTCAAAGGACATTTCATACATAAAAATTCCATTTCATTCCCTTACACTGACAAATGATTTTTGCTGTGTTTTATGCATCGGCAATTTTGAAAATTACAAATTACCAACAACATTAATTATTAAACATATCTCAGAAAGAGACTCATTAAAACTCATTCAAATGTAATCTGCCGTGACGGTCTATCTCTCTATCTGTCGTTTTGTCTCTTCTCTCTATAATAATCGATTATATAATTAGATGTGACCATCAAAATGGAATAATAAGACTAGCTTGAGTGAGAGAAATAATATTCACGTTGTTGTCATCAAAAGATTTGTTGTTTAATTTCGAAAATTTAGGCATATAATTTATTTCAATGGGAAAGTTTTGAGTGCTTATAAAATTTAAATTTTCTTTTAAAATCAATTGAAATAAGTAAAATTTCAAAATTTTTATTCTAATTTTTACTTTCGAAGATTCTCGAACACTTTTGATAAGCCGGTAAATTTTAATTTTTACGAGATTTTAGCATTTAAAATATAATGAATGTTAAAGTTTTAGGTAATCAATACTAAATGTGACATAGGTATAAATTTCATATTCATTTATTCACCCAAATCAAATCTCCTTTCGTCTCATGCTATCATGCAAAAAATGCCAAAATATCAACTTATGAAAAGTTAATTGAAGCAATAACCGAAATTAGCAAAACTCTTTCTTTTTAAATTTATTACCTTTCACTAATGGCCAACTTGTGCACATGCTTTTTCATGCCAATTCTAAATAAGCACTTTGTTTGTTGTTAATTTATTACGAGACAAGCGAGCAAAAGAAAGAAAGAGATTTCAAAACATATGTAATTGTGTATGCGCTCATTTCTGTTGTTTGCATATACACAAATTAAATAACGTTTTACATGAAAATTATTTTTGACGATTAAGATTAATGTGTGAGATGATGCAAGTCGTTTTCTTCCACTCCTTGAATTTAATATGCAATCAAGGATTTTTATTGATGATGTAAACTGAGTTTGGTGACCTTTTACTGCTGGTCATTTTAAATTTTTAATGCAAATGAACTTTTAACAAGTTTTTCTTCTTGTTCTTGAGACTTAAGTGCTTCTTGACTCATTCAAGAACTCTTCATATTTCACAAACTAATTAAAATTGAGTCCAATTTTGCATTTCCATGATTTTTTTACTTACTTGGATTTATTGAATAAGCTAATTTTTTAACAAAGTTTGCCAATCGAACCGATAGAATAATGACTGGAAAGCCAACTAATTGTACAGGTAATTCAAATGAAGGTTGATTTTGTGCTACAGCTCTTGAAGGTCCATCGACCAGTCCAATCAAAAACACAATTAGTAAATAGTTGAGACACGCACAAGGTAAAATTAAATTTGATAATTTCATTTTATTTGTTTTCACTTATTGCTTGTCAAGGCCTTGAAATTTTTACTTTCAATATTTTTATTTCTTTGAATTAATTATCACTTCTTTTATTTTCACACTCTTCTTCCTGAATATGTAATGTCTCTTCACAAGACAGCAAAGTCAAACGACCTAGTAACACTCAACGTTATTTTTCCTTGCTAAAAAAATCAGGTTTTATTTTCAACACGTGTTCTTTTATAATTTATTATAATTTCAGTGTCTTTCTCTCTCCAAAATGAATTTTTTGGGTGTTTTAAAAAACACGTCTTGTCGTTAGCACTTGACGATATGAAATGATGCTTGCTTTATGTTAAGACTCACTGACGAAGGCTCGCCAAACTGTTGCTGCCGAATGTAAGAAAAAAAGAAAAAAATTTAAAACATATACAAGAGGCGAGAGTGTGTTGCTGCTAAAGTGCACTCAATACCCTTCTATCTGTTTCTCTCTTACCTCTCTCAGCTCTCTTGGCTGATTATGCAGGTTAAATGAGAGACTCTGACAAATTAGCACGTCTACACACCGCAAAAATCAAGTGGTGAAAAAAGTATAATAACTTCTGCTCAAAGAGTTGAAAACTCACGTACGCCACATGGTTTCGGCTTGCTGACTATGCCGAAAAGTAAATTTATTGTCTGTACATTATGTGCAAAACTTCCCCAACTCGAACATTTGTTTTTGTTTTTAATTTAACTCTTTCTATGTATTTTTTTTTTACTCTACAAATCGTCACACAACAGACCGAAATTGTTACCACTATTGCTGCTGCTGCTGCATAAACATTACTTACTTATGAATGTTATGAAATAGCAAAAAGCAAGCTAAAGTAAGTAAGTAAGTGAGCATGAAGTAGTTAACTCGTGCAGAATTATAGTTTCATTTTCAATTGACACACATATGCCGCAAGATTAAAATACACTGCTGCTCTGTTGACATGTGAGCCAGTGCAAGCAATTTTATTAGCGCGAGAAAGACACAAAGTGTGCATGTAAATGTAAGTCAGAGGCATTATTGCTGCTGCTGTTGCAAGATTATTGCCAAAGAGAGTGAAAGTAATAATAATAATGAAGAAAGAGAGGAAAAAATTATTCAATAAGAGATCAATGTGTGAAAACTGGTCCAAATATAGATAAATAATTCGATCAAGAAGTTTTAATAATAATTGTCGATTCGGTGTCATAATTTTTTATTCAATAGATTAAATCACATTAAGATAATGCGACGAATGCGTAGGAAATTGGCGAGGCAGTAAACACGCCGACTGTAAATATAATATTACATGCATAAATTTATCCATTGGTTTGTCCCCTTTGGCGATAATAAAAATGACCATTTGAATTGCCTGTGATTACTTACTTTTCTCGCGCGTCAGTCTCTTGTGATTTAATCTATTTTGAGGCGACAAGTTAAACTTTTTTTTCGCTCATAGTAAAATTACTTCATTGTTGACATCGAAAAAAAAGAAAGGTTGGGTTCAAATGCATAAACAAACATATTTTTTTTTGCTTCTTTTTCTTCCTGTACATGTCATAAATTAAAAATATATGCTAATGTAAATAGTTAAACAAGTTGTGGAAGATACATGAATCTTCGTTGAAATTTAAATTTTACCAAAGTGACAAAATGTAAAGCGAGATGACAAAATTTTCAATTTTCCATTTGTAAACAAAAGAATATTTTGATGAAAAATTTTCAATTTACTAGCTGTTATCGTGTTTTGTTAATTTAGTAAAAATAAAATTGAAAAAAGTGATCAAACTAAGTCTTATTTCTATGAACAAATCTAAAAGAAATGTTAATATTTTTACCAAACTAATATTCTATTATTTCTTTCTCTATAGCTTCATTATCATTGAACTTACATCTTTTTCACTCTTTATTGAGAAACTTAAATGTGTTGAGAGTTTTGTAACAGCAGAAAAACAAAATTTAAATAATTAAATTGAAAGTGAGATGTGAAGACAGCAAACTAACAATGGATGCATTGAAATTGGAAGAAAATGGATTGTGAATGTCAGGCCTTTCTCTGCTGCTCTTTGAAAATTGTATTAGTTCAATTGGGATTAAGTTGATTATGAAATTTATTTTCCATTTTAAAGTAAAGAATTTAAGATGAATTTTCAATTTTTCTCTCACGTTAATGAATATCAATATAATCATAAAAAAGCCTAATTAAAGTTCATTATATTGATGAAGCTTACTAGTTATTTGCAATTCAATAATGCCGCATTTATTAATGCTTATATTTCTATGCAAGGTTTTTAAAAAATCATTCATAAAGTTCAGAGTCAAAGTTTTTTCTCAATTCATTTACTCGCCCATGGTGAATTGAATTGCTTAGTATTATGAGTCTTTTAAAGATCATATACGGAAGATTCAAGAGATTTTTGAGTGATTCAATATTGATGACTTTCATACCAGAAATAAAGCTCATCATCCTTGGTAAACGTGTGAGTGTGTTTTGTTTCGTTTCCTACTGAAGCTCATAAAACATAGTAGGCATGAGCTAATTTGACATCATCAATAAATAAACAATTTCACAATGAAAACAATCGACTTGAAAATTTCTTCATAAACTACCCAAGCGCATACTGATAATCAGCCGCATAAATCTGCAACCAACATCATTTTTATTGTTTGTTTATTTATCGATCGACAATGAAGCACTATGGCGAGTCACAACATAATTGGAGATATTATGGCTTGTTTTATTTCAAAATCATATGTTCGCCTTTTGATGTATGTCTTGTGTGTTTATGTTTTGGCGTACGTGTATTTTAACTGTCTTTCTTTCTTTCTTCTCTCCCGCTGATTCGTCGGCTATATGCGATATGATGTTAATGTAGGTTTTTTCTCTCGTTTTTTTTTCTTTCTCGCATACATGAAATTCACTTTTTTCACACAGTTGAGCATATGTGGGCAATGTATGCAATATTTATTTTTATATTTTTTCTTTTTACTTCATTTTGCTTCGATAACACACTTATTATGTAAGTGCTTGTATTAAATGTAGGCCATGAAGGTCTTTTGCTTTTTCTCATCGTGTTCTTCATTCTCTTACTCTCTGCAATTTTTTTTCATCATTGTTCGAATCCATGTCATGTACATAAACACCGACAATGCATTATCTGTATGGCGTCACAATTAATTTTCAATTTTTTTGTATTTTTTTTCGGTAATGCAATATTTTTAATTTCAGAGGCTATTTGACTATTGTTGATGAAAGCCAAATTATTATTGTATTGAATGCAACAATGTGAAAGAGAGAGAGAGATGGAAATAAATATTTTATTAATATTGTGAAATTAATTAAATGCATACATTGAGAACAGAGAGAAAATTATTATTTTTCTGATGAATTTTCATTTCATAAAGCGCCCTTTTGAGAGCCACATAAAGTTAATTTATTGTTCTCTTTTTTGATGGTCAGCCAGTGGGTTAAATAATGAGCCGATTGAAATATAAACATGAAAGCAAGAACGATTGCTGTTGCTCCAATAAATTATGAGAGAAAAATTATTAAATTGTTTTTGAGCCGATGTTTGATTGGAATTTAATTGAAATCATAAACATAAATTATTCTGTTGCATAATTAAGTACTTTCCAGCAACAGCAATAATATCGCGCAAAAATTGGACGTATACGGCGCCGTATGATGCAATGCCACTTTTTTGCTTCTCCAGAGCACAATTTTTGCTGCTATACTCACACAGATTGTTGAAATACAATTGGAAAATTATTTTTTAATAATGAAACCGCTCCTCTCTTGTAATACATCATCACACATTGCATTGCTCTTTATAAAGCCCGGAAATAAAACAAAAAAGCAACAATAACAGAGAAATTCGACAATAAGTAAGTGAAATGATTGCAGAAAAAGAGAGTAATTTAATCATATACCATGTAAACCATTCATTAACCAATAATTGCAGTTGACAATACATTTATGGTTCATTGTCTTTTACTCACAATAATTACTTGTTGCAGTTATTGAATAAGAGAGAGATATACTTTTTAGTCTTTGAAATTTAATCTTTCTAATATTCAAGGGAATAATAACGCGTCAAACCTTCACAGACTTAAATTTTATTGATGTTTGATAAATTTGAATTTTAAAATTTTAAACAAATTCTAATTTGAACATTTTTAAACAATCGCACTATGGGCTAGAATTTTAAAATTTTGGAAAAAATTCAAAATGTATTTTTCCTCATAGAACATAGTTAGACGATTCTTAAACAGTTTAAATTTCAAAATTTGGTCAAACTGTTCCCGAGATATTGCCATTTTTGTGTTATGTAAACAAGCAAATTTTTAAATTTTTATGAGTTATTCAAACCGCTCTTATCTTATCAAATCTTAACCGATTGAGCTCAATTTTGCTTTAAATGATAGATTTTTTTAGTACGCACGTTTTGATGTACAATATGTGATATTTTAAATGTTCATGTCCCAGTAAATGCATGAGAATGCTCTCATTACTCTATTTTTTCCTACATTTTAACCTTGCATTCATTCTGGATCCTTATAGAAAAAAGAAATTTTTAAAATTTAAATTGAATTTAATAGCCCCATTATTTTTCTAAAAATTAAAAAAGAATTCAAATTTTTTCATCAAGCTGTTCCTGAATTATGCACATTTCTTTTTTCGATATACATCAAATTTCACGAATTTTTCGATTTTTTTGACGAAAAATCGATGTAGATTGATCAAATACTGACGGTTCAATGAAATTTTTTCTTTATATTATAGCTTAAACCATGACAATTAAGAAAATAATAAATTTTACCATAATTTCTTCCCCCCAAGTATGATTTTTTAGACATATTTAATCCTATGGTAGTTCATCAAAATTTAAATTATGTTGAAATTCACGACAAAATACAACTTTTTTAACTTTTTATTGCTTGTTTTCTTATTTTATTTTAAAATTCCTACATTTTAAGATATTTTGCGTGAAATTTGGTTGATAAATGAGTTCTCTATGGCCAAAAATCGTTATTTTTGACTTTGAAAAATGTAATGAGCCTGTAATTCAGTCAAAACTTGTCCAATTGGGCTAAATTTTGTTTTATTTAATAGATATTAAACTAATTTACACATTTAAAAAAGTTTTAATGAAATTCATTGCAATAACAATGAATGAGAAATTTTCGAAGACAAAATAAGCTTTTTTGGGGGTCTCAGATGCTTTCTGTGGGGGTGCCGAAAATTTTCAAAATTTGAAATTTCGTTTTTTCGACTTTTTTCGATTAAAGAGGTTCATAGAAGACAATCTGCGCAAAAATTTTCAAAAATTTCGGTAATATGAAACTATACAAGTCTCCAGAAATTCTTTTTTTCAGAACAGTCATTAGCCACTCACAGCTTCATATTAACGATTCAGCATAATTCAGAAACAGCTTGATGAAAAAATTTGAATTCTTTTTTAATTTTTAGAAAAATAATGGGGCTATTAAATTCAATTTAAATTTTAAAAATTTCTTTTTTCTATAAGGATCCAGAATGAATGCAAGGTTAAAATGTAGGAAAAAAATAGAGTAATGAGAGCATTCTCATGCATTTGCTGGGACATGAACATTTAAAATATCACATATTGTACATCAAAACGTGCGTACTAAAAAAATCTATCATTTAAAGCAAAGCTGAGCTCAATCGGTTAAGATTTGATAAGATAAGAGCGGTTTGAATAACTCATAAAAATTTGCTTGTTTACATAACACAAAAATGGCAATATCTCGGGAACAGTTTGACCAAATTTTGAAATTTAAACTGTTTAAGAATCGTCTAACTATGTTCTATGAG